>VXBA01000883.1:730278-744879 GCA_013399895.1 Serilophus lunatus | reverse complement strand
GGGGGGGGAAGGGAATGGATGGCAGAGAGGCTGGAAGTGTTCCCTGCTGAGTCTCAGACATAGGCAGAAGGGTCAGGTCTAGATGTGATAGTGGACACCCCTTGCCAGGGCCTCTGCTCTTGGAAATGCTATGTCTTTGCTTTACATGGTGTAAGTCACACAGTTTACAGTAAATGGCCCCTTAGGTGTAGCCACTGACAGCAGAGACTGGTTCTGCACTGCTTTTGAACCAGCTTTGAACTCACATTATCTTTATCAAATAGATTTGGGAACAATGGCGTGAACTCCATGCAAGACCAGCAGCTGCAGAGCAGTTGGATCTGTCCAGTTGTTCCCTCCAGATGTTCTCTCTCACCTTATCTGATCCCTCCATTATCCTTCTCCTGTACACAATACACAAAGGCAGATTTGGGTTTCCATGGCATCCACAGAGGACAGAAGCTGGGACAGTGAGCCTGTCACAAGCAGATCAGGAGCACCCACTCTGCCTGTCTGTCTGTCTGTCCCTGCAGTGCCACCATGAGACTGTCACCCACTGTGGAGCTACTGCAGCCCTTGGGGCAGTGAATGCTTGTACCTGAGAAAAAATGCACCTGAGCATTCCAAGGAGACTGAAACAGTGGGGAATCTCATTGTAAATACAAGAGAAACAAAATAAAGGGATTGAAGAAACTAATGGATTCATTAACAGCATCATAGTGGTCTGGATGTTTCTGACTTAGGGTTTCCCTAAATTCCCACTACAAAGCCTGCAGGAATAGGGCCAAGAAGGCTGACAGCTATCTCCAGCAGTGAGGTAAGTAGAGAGCAGCTCTTCTCTGGCACACACTCTCAAAGCAGTGGCTTACAGATTTCCTGAGTCCAAGGCTCCAACCATTTTCAATAATAATCCTGATCTGCCCCTCTATAAATAAAAACAAAGCTGTTGGGAAATTATATACTATGGGATCATTTTCAGCAAACTAGACTGTAAATAGCTTTTTTTCCTTCTGTTTGACCCAGAAGTGGGTGCACTTTGGCACTGCAGAAGGATGTTGTGGTATCAAGGTGTGAACATGGAGACTCTGCACTTCAGCACCTGACACTCCCCTGGTGTAAAACTTTGTGGTTGAAGTTCTCTGCTCTGTGATATGCAGAAAACCAGCAAATTTTCATAATATTGTTTCAGGTAAGCAGGGAAAATAAATTGAAATTGTAGATCAAGCTTTTTGTTGAAGCACTACCCTTTTTCTGGGTTTAAATCCCTTCTCATTCTCAGCCCCATCTTTGGATATGGTTCCTCACTTTCTGTGCTGCGTATTGCTGTGTGCTATTAAGGGAATGTTATGTTCCACTTGAGAGGTGGCAAAGTGAAAATCACATAAATACTCAGGGAAGAGCTCTGAGATGCTTTGGGACTTAAAGGGCTGTGAATTTGCAAGCTCTACTAGAATGATCTCCTTTTATGGCATATATTTGTATCGAAATATGGTATTTTTACACTCAGATTTGACACATGGATTCCTTCCAACAGGAATAGAAAGATGGCATCAGTCATCTGTATTTAAAATCCAAACGGAGGATGTTGCATATAAGAACTGGCATTGGGTAATGAAAGGGAAGACACTAGTGATTCCTATTGATCCTCAAAGTGTGACCCTGAGCAAGTCCCTGAATCTTCTGTGCCTCAGCCTGTGATGCTCAGACATGATGACAGTGTGCACTTTATCAGCAAGGATGTTGTGCAAGTTATTTAATGAGTGCTTGCAAAATGATCTGTGGCATTTGGATGGCAGAGGCTGCGTAATTGCACAGTACTGCCCTATTGTATAATTGCACATGCTGCAGGAAGCCTATGGTGAGCGATTTGCTGCCTCCCAGCTGAATAACCAATGGGCAAATGATCATTTTAGTATTGGAAGGAAAATCCAGTTACCCTGAAGCATAAGTGTAGACCCTCCATATTTCTGGGTAGTTCATGCTTCCTTGAGTAAAAATCGAGGGCTTGCTGCTGTGTGCAGATTTTCACAGTGCTGTCTTCTGACTTGAAAATATTATTTAAGTGAGAAAAATCTATCTAAGTCAGTAACTTCCATCTCAACAGCAGGGAGAAAATAGAAGAAGACACAGGATGGAGATCTTGCACCAGAGGTATCATTGCCCCAGAGAAGGAGTGCAGTGCTTGCCTGTATGTTAGGCCTCTATGCCTCTCTACTCCTCACATGTCCAGCTGGAAGGTCAGCCTGTGGATGGCTCTTATATACACTAAGCCTTTCCAAACAAACATGCAAGCAGTGAGGAAAGTGGCCACTGGATTTCACTCAGGAGCCAGGATCCTGCATTGCTTGTCTCTCCCTCTGCCACCTCTGCCTTCAAGGCTGATGCTGTCTCTGTTGTCCTGCCCCTGAGGTGCACCAGACACAGCTCCAGCCAGGGCTTTGACCTTCTGTCTGTGTAAATAAAAAAACTTTTTTTTGATGTTTGCAGTAGAATTCCCAAACTGCAGCAGTGCAGAGAGGAGCCAGCTCAGCTGTCACTTTTGCCACCATTTTTTCTACAGAGCAGGTGCCTTTGCATAGAGTGATCCTGTTTTAAACTCTACAACATCTATCAGAAAGTTTTGACATGCAGCTAAAGGCACAAAATATTTACTGTTAAAGAAGATGTCTAGGACTCAGCCCATGCTGAGAGTTTAATTGCTACTTTCCCCCCATAATATACCAGTTTTATTAAACTTCCTGCTCACCTTTTGGATCTGCTGTTACCCTTGCAGAGCTGAGGCTCATGTGTCTCACACCCTGTGTGCTCAGCAGGCACAGGAGAACCTCAGGCTTAAAAACACTTCTTAAAAATTAGCATGTGGTTCATTTTGTTCCATGTGGAGGTATATGCCCATTCATTCTGAATGGGAATATAAGTCCATGGATTCAACATAATCTGCTTCATTCCTCAGTAGGGATTTCACTGGGATGGAAGGAATAAAGCTGCTGCCCAGCCCTGGACACAAAATATCTTTGGAGAGGATTTGCCAGAATTTGAGCTTTAAGGTAGCTCAAAGACAAGAGGTTTGGATTGCTGTGGCTATCTTACCTGAATTTCATTTCGGTTTCTTTAAGGAAATACTCATGGCATAATTTGAATAAGCAGCCTTTAGTAATAAGCCAAAATATGCTTATGATTGTAGGTGATCTGTTTCTGTAATGGGTGTTGAATTATTCTATGTCATTTGTGAAAAAACTCCTAAAAGAGATTTTTAAATATATAAGTCTATTTCTTAGGCAGATGCCAATTTAGGTGACAATCTATAAATAATTATTCTTTCTACCACTGCAATTTAAAACAGCCAGGGCTGCAGCATGACAGTTTGAGCTGTGCTTTTGACAATGTTGTCAAAAATCACACCCAAAGTCAGTAATGGTCAGAAGGCTCATTAGCTGGGAAAAAAAACATGGGTAAAACTCTTAATATCTTCCAGGAGGAATGAAATCTGGGAAAGCACTTCAGATTTCTTCATTCTGAATGCAGATCTCATTTTTTAGGCCAGCTGAACAAAATGTCTGTCTAGAGCTCCAGGAAGAGAGGAAAAAAGTAAACTGTAAATATTCAGCTCTTGATTTCAGGATTTAATAAATTATGATCTCTGGGAGAAGAATTTTTCCTTTCAAATATGAACTGACCTGATTCATTTTGTAATTTGGTTGTATAGTGCTTGTCACCTTCTATTTGGATACAGTCCATCAGTCTCTGGGTAACACTTTAAGATGACACATCCTGAGGGAAATTGGGTCCAAGGGTCTAATGAGGAACAACCACTCCTCCGTGGAAACTGCAGTCTGTATCTCTGTATCTGTGTCTATATCTATAAATAAAGTCTCCTGCACAGGAAGATCTGGTGTGAGACACGGTGTTCAAAGATTACTTGACCTATATAACAGTCAGGGAGTGCTCCGGTGCCAGCCCCGGGGCAGAGGCTCCCTGTGCCCTATGCCTGCGGCCCTACAGCACAGGACGGTCAGGACACTGCGCCTCCGTGTTGCAGAAGCACAGCTGGCACACCTGGATGCTTGGGACACCGGGCTTCTTGAAGATGTGCCTTGTAGTCCCCGCGGTACCGCCGGCTTTGATTGAAAATCTATCCAGGCACCTTCTGCTCTCAGGGAGGTTGTTGCCAAGCCGGAGCCCACGTGGGCCCGTGTAAACCTTCGAGTTCCACCTTGCTGGTGCTCACCGGGACACACGGGGTGTGTGGCACCCCCTGAGCTCGCCTGACACGAGTCGCAACAGAGCAGCCGTGACGAGCCTCCGGCTCAGCCCAGGGAACCGACAAGGGGCAGTTATTCCATCGGCTTAGAAAGTGCCGATTGTTTTCCGAACGTGGCAGGCAGAGCTCTGGATGGAGAACTTGCGAGTGCCGAGCTCTCCTCGGGTCCCGGAGCGTTCAGTGGGAACTGAAGGAAGGAAACGGTGTGAATTCCAACTGTCGTACACACAATCCATGAAAAGAAATCTGGGAGGCTGAATGACTGCCTGCCCTCTGCTGTCCCCTGCTGCCCGCTGCTGTCCCTTGGCTGTCACTGCTGTCCCCTGCCCGCGGGTACAGTTTCCTGCTGTCCCCTGCCCTCTGCCGTCCCCTGCTGTCCCCTGTCCGTCACTGCTGTCCCCTGCTGTCCCTGTTGTCCCCTGCCTGTCGCTATTGTCCCCTGCCTGTCGCTGCTGTCCCCTGCTGTCCCTGTTGTCCCCTGCTGTCCTCTGCCCATCGCTGCCCATCGCTGCCCGCGTGTCCCAGCCCGGCTCAGAGCCGCTCCCCGGGTCGTCTTCCCGGTCCCAAGGAACTTCTGCGGGGGATGCATGTCCCCTGAGCGAAACGCTGCCTGTGAAAAGAGTGTTTCCCTTTTGATTTTGAAATGATCTCCTGAAACTTCTGGCTAAGCCACATTTCCTCCTTTTTAAAGGAATTTCTCCGGGACCGGAGAAAGGTGGCCAAGCTTCCCTGCAGGCTTCCACCTACTGGCTTTCCGGAAGGGGTTAATTATTTTAAGATCGGCCCAAAGTATATTTATAAATTACAATAACTTTTACAAATAACTTTTCCTCGAAAATAAACGCTGCCCGGCGCTGCGGGAGTTACTACACTATTACCCCAGGCACTTCAAAGTGAAAAAATGAATAATCAACCATAAATGTGATTCGAACACTTCAATGAACTCATCGGCAAAATTTCAGAGGGAGTATTTTCCTTCAGTAGAAACCATCACTTTAAATTCTTCCTGCTGCTTTAAGAGGAGGAATTCAATTTACCCTCAAAGATTATTAGACACTATCGTAACTCTAACTTTGGGAGTCTGTTTAGGAGTGTTTGTTTCCATGAAAGAAAAGCCTTTTTGAGTTAAAAATAACGAGTTGTGTAAGGAGTGACTTAGAGAAATACTATAGAGAGAAATCCTTGAATATCAATCCTACCTCCAGGTTACTTGCAGGGCCACCCAGCCCCTCTTGACGGCTGTTAATGAGAAAAGGTCAATGGCTTTTGTGTGAGACACAGAACGGATGGGCTGCACGTTAGCACTTGATTAGCATCATTAGTGCTTCTGTCCTGTGAGGCAGAGAGAAAGGTCCCTCATGATACCGCAGTCATTGCAGGACAGAAGAGTCGCTTATTACCTGGCACTTGGAGTTGTGAGCAGACCTTTAGCATAGGTTCAGGCCCACGTTTATTTTGCGTCTGATTTCAAACAGCTAAGTCCGCTTCTCTCTTCATTTCAACCACTGAGTTCATCGGCACTCTGACTCCTCACGCTGAGGGATGTGCTGGCAGGCCCACTTTTACAGGATATTGACAAAATACTGAAGTTTTTCTAAATGCTTTTCTCTGGGTGTTGCAATGCTGCTGCGAGGAACATTTTACCTCTTACCATTACCCTCACTCTGAGCATTATAAAATAAATGGACGTCCAGCTGCTGCCCTTTTTACAGAGACACATTTTTCTCAGGAGGGCTCTGCCCAGCCCAGGAGATACTGGGCCCCCTGGAACACATCGGGCTCTCTCCCTGTCCTTCCCTGGCTCAGCTTCTCCATCCCACTCCTCCTGCAAGAGGAGCAGCAGGTCTATTTTCTTCTGCCCGCTGTCAAACGTTGTCCTACGTTGTGTATGTCCACCTCATTCCTCAGTTTCCCAGGATTCAAAGAGTTGCTATTTGTGTTGCTGAGACTGATTCTCTGCTCAGGCCGTGATGGGGAGCCCTTTTGTTGGGCGCTGCCTCTAAAAATATTAAGCTTCCCAAATCACCTTCTCTTCTGAAAGAGCAAGCTTCGTGTTAGGAAAAAAAAAAGAAAAGAAAATCTGGGCTGGAATTCTCACATATTAACAATATGCCATAGTAGGGAGAAAGGAAAGGAAAGGAAAGGAAAGGAAAGGAAAGGAAGAAAGAAAGATTAAGAAATGCCTCATTGTAGTAATTAAGAATGCGCAGCGCCGCAGGACCCTGTGCACCTGAAAGGCCTTTTCTATCCCCTACCAACCCATTTCAGGGACAAATAGCTGGTTGTGGTTACCATGAAGATCGGGAGATAAGGGGAAGCTGACAGAGCCCAGGAATGCGGGCTGTTAAGCAGACATCTCCCACCCAGCAGGGCTGAGGGGTTTGGGCCAGCAGCTGCCCTCCCCCCCGGGCGCTTTCCCCATTAGGGCACACAAAAGTCACCTTTAGCTTACAGCTTCAGCTTTGCCTATCCCAATATGCATTACTTTCGGCTTCCACCAAGGCTATGGTTCTGGTTCATTTGCTCCTGAGATTGATGTCCCTATGCCTGCGCAGCGCCTCATCGTTCTGCTCTGACTGGCAGCCTTCGCCTGACATAAAAGGGACCTTTTTTCGCTGCAATCTTCCTGCACCAAAGAGGATTCGCATACAATACCTGGCAGAGTCTCCTGGCAGGTTGATGTCTTTAATTCTCAGCAATTCCTGTTAAGGCAAGACTGCAAAGTTTTAAGCACAATCCTCTGTCCTTCCCACTCCTACTGAGCACTCAGACGTGCTTAAATCGCTCTTGGTGACTCTTGATGTATGAATGTGCTCAGATACAGAGTATTTGTCACCGTGCACACTAAATGTTTGTGTCGGTGCCGTGGCCAAAACAATGTGTCGGTGTGGCCAAAACAATGAAACTTCCTTTTCTCCAGAAGTGGGAGTAGAGATTGCCCTTACAGAGCTGGCTCTGTCTAACATCAAAGCAAGTTTTGCAGGAGCTCCGAGATCCCCCTTTCCTGCATCGCTGTTCTCACCGTGAAAAAACCTGTGGGAGTTGAAGCCTGCAGCGTAGGGGTTCAAGCTGGGGGGTCCACACAGACACGGGGCCAGGGCAAGGCTCTGGCTGCTGGTTGGCAGCTCTGCACTGGCACCACTTTGCAGGGACCTGCTTCTCTCCCAGACCTGCCAAAGGAAGGGGAAGGGAAGAGCACTGTCCTCAGGGAGCATACTGTGCCAGGGTGGTCGTTGCCCATATGCCGGGCACTTTGAGGCTGTGCAGGCACCCATTGTCACATCCCGGTGCTTTTGCTCTGCATTCATGAAGAGCAGGTTTAAGGTAATAGGGTTACTGTGAGGTTTTGGTGAAAGCCAGTTCCTCACGGGCATAGCAGCCCAGAAAATCCCTTTAGATTGGTGTCGGCGAGGTCCGTGCACGGCAGGCCATGATGGGCAGCAAAGAGCGCGGGCTGTCTGGGAATGCTGCCGTAGGGGATGTTGGACTCCCAGCCAGAGGCACTGGGAGAAGCTGTGCACAGGGTGGTTTATTTTACCTTAGACAAGATCCCTTTGCCTTTAGAGAAGTGTGAACAGGCACTTCCTCACGAGAAATACTCTCCAGTGTGTTTGCCTTTAGGTGCTGTGTAATCCCTGTCCCTATGTAGTGTATCTCGACCAAGATTCCAAATCCCAATGGAACACTTTATGGTCCTAAATTGATTTTGTTTTTTTCATTGTGCAGCTTTACAACTGTGTCTTTCTAATGAAATTAGAAAACCAAACTGAATGACTAATGCCATTGCAAAGGCTTCTAAAGCGGATGGGATAACCGGAGGATGAGCTCCTTTCTGGGAAGAAATGTCATGAACCTTAGTGATGATCTTTCACAAAAAACCTCACTCCGTTAAAGGGAACAGAATCTCAGCCGAAGCAGGAAAGAGGTCACAGTGCAGGAGAGAGTGGAGAGAGGTGAGAGATGAGCCTGCCCGGCTCGGGTCTGGCTCCTGGTCCTTGCCCACCCTCCTCCTAACCTCAGCCTGCCGCTCCAGGGACAACAGGATTAGCCGGGAGCAAATGTAAAACGCTGCCTGTGTATTTAAGGAAGTGAGACGATTGAAAAGGTGTACACAATAACCCTGAGTGCTCTGGCAATCACGGCCATCAGCTCAAATTAGCATTGAATCGCTGCCCTGAGCAGCACCTGGGGTTCAGAGAGGGGCGGGGAGGTACCTGCTCCCAGAGCCCAGCATCCACTCCCGGTGCCCAGTTCCCAGCTCCCAGTTTCCAGCTCCCTGCGCCGGGCTCCTCTCTGAGAGTTCAGCGGCTGCAGAGGTGCTGGTTCTGTTTGGGACGCTCATCTGCCTGCAGCTTCCCATTCAGGTACTAAACTTTCACAAAAGAAGTAACTGAACATCTACTGGTCACCGGGAGCTGAGGCTTGAAACATATAATCACACAATGTGTAATGCACATTTATCTTTTGGCATTTTTAGAAAATTACAGCCCCCAAAGGAGATAAGCGATCTCGCAGAAATTTCCTAATTCCTTGAAGTCGGTGCCGTGCTGAACTGTTGGCTTTGCCAGGCGAGAAGCTTAGAGAGGAGAGTGACATCACTGCCCCTCGCGTCATCCCATCATCAGTCTTTAAATGGCACTAAACCATAATTAACCCAAGTAATTTGGTTACAGTCGCCGTATCCCATGGACCTACATGGGAGTTGTGTACTCTTAGTTTTTAGGTATTCCAGATGCAATATTGGATGTGCCTAATTTATTGCAGAATCCTGCTGCCTGGATGAGGCTCGGGGTGCCCTCCCCAGGCTGCCGGGCCTGCACACTTCCCTGGGGCTGAACGCTTCGGGAAAGCAGAGGGGGCTCCCCAGGGAGCTGCCCAGTCTACTCCAGAAGGGGGGTGTTGCTGGGGGGCCAGCAGGCTCTGCTTGAGTCTTTGGGAGTGGCTGTACAGATGTACAGACCCAGCTGGCCAGCTGTGCACTCAGGGGCTGATTTGGGCCAACTTTAAGCCTAAACCTGTGCATCAACTCACTCGTGGCCCTTTCAGAGATCCTGGATGAGGTGATGTGGAGGGGAACTCAGTTGTAATCTCAGGAACTACCTGATGCCCAAGCACTGGCTGGGAGCAACAGCACATGGACCATTCACTTCAAGCTTTATAGAAGTCGGTTCTCCAGAGACGGGCAATGGCTATCCTCTGCAGGGAGGGAAATAGCAAAAGAGATTAATCTTCTCCAAGGCAAGTAAGTGTTCAAATAATGTTCGACACTTAGTCAAATGACTGCCATAAAAGCAACACCCCCTGAACCTCTTGAGAGCGGTTTTGCTTTAAGCACAGGCTTAACTGACAATTAGGAGACCTGTAGTTCATGTAACAGAGACCTCAGGGGGTAACGGAGACCACAGAGAATTCAGTTTCACACAGGGACAGGAACATCAAGACTGGAATCCCCATGAAACCAAGTCAATTCTACTAGACATTATTGTTGCTTTTTTTTTTTTTTTTTTTTCCCCCCCTGTAAATCCGTGGCAGTCCTACTACATCAACACTATCAGTTTTGGAAGTGAGAATCACTCAAGAACCCCAGCCAAAGTGAATGAGATTTTTTTTTCTGTTAGACAAGAAGGCATCAGAAATCATCAGCGTTGCCTTGCTAATCCTTAATGCCAAGGTGGTTTTGTACTGAATCTGGAGTGTTGATCACCTGGAACCCCAGTGGGGATTTGCACTTCTCACTTCATGTGTGAGTTACACAGGGAAGGCCATGAGGGCATGGCTGGGGTGTGTCTCCTTGATTCATACCAAAGCTCCATATGCTGGTGCAGGTTGCAGAACAACATTTAACTTTTTATTACAACTATAGTTGGAACAAGGTTTAGGAAACAGAAGTAGCTCCACTTTAGAAAATTGGAAAAGTGCCTCCTTGGGAATAGGGCTGTGTTAGCAGGGTGTTTTGGCTGATTAAGTGAATTTGCATTCAGATTTTGCTGTTTCAACAAAGCAAAAAAAAAGATTTTTCATCCTTTTTGGCTGTAAATTTTTCCAGAATTTGCCTGCCAGTGTAATTGTTTAGAATAGCAAGTAATTAAGATCTGTTTTGCAAACAAAAGTATAATGAGGTTTTAATATCTGGCATTTCCACAGCAATACCCTCAAACCCCCATAAGATAAAATACAGTCAGGAAGAACAACAGACATCTCCTGGGTTGTCACCAAGAAGTTTCTGTGTTCAGTGCCTTTGTGTGGTTTTCTAAAAAAAAAAAAAAAAACCGAATTGAGATGTAAGATTATAATTATCCATGATGGCAACACAATGCTCATAATGAGAAAACAATGCTTTTTGGACTTCAACCCAGGGCAGCACCCGCCTCTTCCTTTCTCCATCCCTCTGAATTAAAAATAAAATATGAGCTGGAGGAGCAGGCATGGTGCCCATGGGCAGAGGGAGAGCTCCCAGCCACACTGTGCCGTGCCAGCCCCATGACCCATGAGCTGCCCTAAGGCCCTGCACTGGGATAAAGTGAATTTTGGGCCCCGACCAGCACCTGTGCAGGAGAATGTTGGTTTCTTTCTCTCTTTGACAACAGGAAGCCCAAGACAAGGCATTTCCCATTTTCCTTCCAGCATTATATGAATGGCCTTTAAAAGTGTTGTGGAGAAGTAAACACAAAGGAATGTCCCACAAAGGAATGGTTTTAACAATGCCTCTGCTTTCAGCTGCCTGGCTTCTCACAAGTCAGTGCAATTCTGCTCACATCATGGTCTGGTGACCTTCCTCAGTGCCCTTCTCTTGATGCTACTGACCATGAGACCACTTGCACTATAAAAATGGCCCTTTATGGGGTCTCTGAGACTCACGGTCCTTACCTGGCACTTAGGGGCACATTTCCAATAGGATGTTGGAGTTTAGATCCAGGTACTGGCCAGAATAAGTGTTTCACACTCACTTCAGTCACTGAGGGGGCATCCCAGCCATGCTCAAGTCTCACTTCTGAGGTCCCACCACCTCCTAGGTATGGCTGAAGAGTTTTCTGCTGTCCTTGATGCCCAGAGAGAGCCTCTTCCAACTCTGACGCTGCTGTCTGATCTTTAATTGTTTCTTTCCACTTCTGCAATGCCTCTTTTCCTCACCTTATCCTCTTCTGCAAATCTCATTTCTTCCCAAATCTCTCTCCCTACCTTAATCCCTTCTTCTATGTCTCTAGAATAAGATCTCATGTTAAGTACCATAGCACAGCTTAGACTCATCCCAGTCATTGTGCCAACAGTTGGACCTACAGGATGCCTTCACCACTGCCCATTCCCTCCTCTTCCTCACCCATCAGCTGCTGAGTTGAGAAGGTGTTGTCTCTGCATCTCCATAAAAGCAGATCTGTTCTAAGACTAGCCTAAGGCAGCAGAAGGGTGGGGTTTCCATGGGATAGCCCTGGACTGTCTCATTAAAGCAGCTGCTGAGGCTGTTTTCAGCTGGAGTCCTCTCCTGAGCAGGTCTCAGTTATCCCAAGTCCTGTCCTGAGCAGATAGGCTGAGTCCCATCTTTTTGAATATTCTTAAAATAAGAACAGAATTCATGCCAGAAAGACTAAGTAGTAACTTCTTTGGGGTTTTGTTTGTTTTTAAATGACGACTAATGATGAAACTCAAATTTTTCAGCCAACTCTTGATTCCAGTCCCAACTATATCTGATGTCAGATCATCAGAGGTCAGTTCAGATCCCACTCTACACAATTGTCACTACAAATCCATTGCTGACTTTGTGTTAAAATGGGAATTCAAAGTGACGGATCCTGAGATGGAAAATTAGTTCCCTTTCCTACAGATCCTGAGACTCCAAGCTGCCCTGCTATCAGCTTAGCAGCCAATGACAGTTTCTGACAGATGTATCCCCACTCATGTGGGGGAACAGCAAGCATTGGGATGGCTCGTGGAGCTGCTGGGTACTTTCCTAAGAGTTTCTTTCTTTTTAATATCTTTATTATTGTTCACAGTGTTTCTGCAGCTTTTCAGTACAAAAATAATAGACATGTATCCTGGCTGCCTTCATGCACTTTTCATTAATCAATTTTAGCTAATTCATAAATAATATCTTTAAACACTTTTTGCAAGTTTTTCAGCCCTTGGTCTTCTCTCTAGACTTTGCTACAGTGCATTTTGGAAATAACCTTTAAATGATTCAAATATTGCCTGAATTTTTCATGGGTCCTGCAGAGAGCTGACATTCATCTGAACAATCATCTTTAACCTGTACCACGTGGGAAATTGGACAAAGAAAAGCTAAATGTTCTCCTCAGGGTCATGCAACAGCCCAGTTAGAGATGTAGTTTCTTGACCCTAGTCCCAGACCTGGCCTCAAACCACGGGCCAAGTAGATATCTATCTCTTTAGGAGGATTGCCATGCTGATCTTATCACTGGCATCGCTTTTTTATCTCTAATTATGTACTGACACAATTATCCTTCATTACACAGAGTGCATGCTGTGCACACACAGACAGGAAAATGAGCTATGTAGTGCAGCTGGGGCACACTTTATTCTGTCTGGAGTAAAATTTACCCACCATTGTAATTTTTTAGCTATTGAGTGCAATAGAAAGCAGTTAGGGGAGTGGGTTTTATTTTTCTGGATAGAACTGTCCTGATGGCATGGTTTACAGTTCATCCATAAAGATACCGATTGTTTTCATTTCTTCTCACTTTTAGCATTTTCTGTGATATTAAAGCATCTTTCGGAATGGACATGATAAAACTGCTATCACTAAAGCTTTCTGCTTGGTTCAGGGCACTTTCCCATGTCATCTACCTGTATTTATTTCTCCTTTGCAAGGATAAAAATAGATAAAATGTATCACCTGAGGCCATCTGGGTATAGCAACTACTCGTGAAGTCACCAGATGGAAATCAATCAGATTTTAACCGCGGAGGAATGAATAAAGTTTCCCAGCCTGAGGACTGCCATCCACTGGGTCATCCATGAGCGGGCTTTTGGAGAGGAGACTCCATGTGAGGCTTTGGTGCTGCTTGAGACATTGAGCCCCACATCTGCCATTATGGGCAGCAGTGACTCTCAGTGCTGTTCAGACACTCAGCAGCACCATCTCACCAAGGTGAGATGGAGGGTGGTGGTGATGGCACATCAGGTCCACAGCTGCCCTCACTGCCCAGGGCTCCTGCAAAGACCTCACTGCACTGTTACTGCCAGTGCCTCCATCTCCCTTTCCTGACAGTCTTCATACAATCAGTGCTATTTGCAGTCAATGAGCAACAGCTTCCCCCTTGCCCAGAAGAGGCTGCTCCTCTGGCAGTCTGCAGGAGGGCAGCCAAGGGCCCTGGTTTAGGGGTGCTTGGGGTCTCTCAGGTGGCTCGTTGTGCCTCTGGTTACAAACAGCTCCCAAACTGAAGCCAGTGGCCGTTCACTGGCAATGGCACCTTCAAACCAAGCCATTTGTGACAGGAGTTTATTTGTCCAAATTGGTCATAGGTCAGTGCTATACATAATAACATTTTTAGTATCTTGGTTCCTACTTAATGTTTTGTTGTTTCATCTTTACTCTCAGAATCAAGCTGAGAGAAGAAAGAAAGAAAGAAAGAAAGAAAGAAAGAAAGAAAGAAAGAAAGAAAGAAAGAAAGAAAGAAAGAAAGAAAGAAAGAAAGAAAGAAAGAAAGAAAGAAAGAAAGAAAGAAAGAAAGAAAGAAAGAAAGAAAGAAAGAAAGAAAGAAAGAGATGGTGCAATATAAATCTGTTTTAACATCTGAGGATGTGACTCTGCATGTCTGATACCACCTAGGAAAGGAACTTCTCTGCTGTCAAGAGCTGGCTTTCCCTTTTAATTCAGTCCTCCAGCCTGCTGCCAAGGGAATGGGTTTTAGATGGCTCTGAATTTCCTTGGATGAATGGTTAGACCATGCTGTTTTGCAAACTTACTAAAAATAGGAGGCAAGGCTGAATTCCCATTTTCTTGTATTGTTTTAAGCTAGTTGATGTGTTCCACAAATAAAAATGTTCTTTGTTTTATGCATAACAGTAAAAGAGATTGAGAGGATAAACTTCCAGAAAATCAGTCAGGAATTCCCTGTTTTTTAACCTGTGTCACCACACCAAGAGTGAGATGCTTTGTGACTGATTCATATTTTGATAGTGCTGTCTTTTATCTGGCCTGCATCAGGTATGGCACCATCAGAAAATTTCTAGGGAAACGTTTTTGCGGAAGACAGAATGCAAGGTGGGAAGATGGCTCTCCCAGCTCTTGGTGAAAGAAATGAAAATATCTCCCATTAAAAACCCCCAAACCTGCCAGTTCACAGGAATGAAATGTAGTCTGGCTGTAGCTCTGCCATACACTGTGCTCAGAAACTCTAAAAACT
>VXBA01000883.1:712196-730226 GCA_013399895.1 Serilophus lunatus | reverse complement strand
TTTTTTTTTTTTGGTTTAAAATCCATACAAGCTGTGTAATATTTATACCCTTCTTTAACAAACCAAAGAAATGAGTCACCACATCTCACTTATCCCTCTGCTGATCTCTGACAGCATCATCTGAAGCACTGGGCAGCAGCTGCACCACTTTATTCAAAGCAGAGTGGGAGAATAAGCACAAGGGCTGGCACCGAGGAACCAGACCCACATCTGGCTGCTGGGCCAGACACACAAGAAGCCCTGCTGTAACAGAGCCTCTGTCTCTGGGTTGTACTCCTGCTTCATTTGGGGAATATTATCAAAGATTTGAGGACTCCTCATGCAGCTTTTGTTTTTAGAGACAGTTTGGGGCAAAAACCGAACAGCTTCAACTTGATGAGTCAATGTTTCTTCAGGCTTCTCACTCCATTTCTAATCTGACTGGTAGCAAATTGTACTAGAAAGACTATTTTCATATTATCCTTTATGTAATTCCACCAGATCAATGTAACATTTGTCAGCATACAGAGCAGAACAAGCTGAAATACAGCGTAGAAAGCATGCGTTGCTCTTGTCTGGAGGAACACTTAGACACAGCTCAGCATTCAGCCCTTTCAATGCACCTTAAATTGATCTTTTGTTCCTAATCCTTCTTTCTCTGGAGATAACATCCAGTGAAATTGCTCTAACTTTATTTGTGTAGGTCTAGTGCTGATCAAAGAACAGGATACTTTCACATAGAGAACATTATGAGATTAAAGCCAATCTTAGAACCAGAAGGGAATAATGAGTTGTGACAGGGAATAAAAATACTGGGAGGACTGAAGAGAGTTTTCAAATAGGTCCTTGTATTACTTTGCTCAATGAAAATTACATTATTTTATCATGTTTTCATACTAACAGATTTATTTTATATCATTTTCTATACTAATAGTGACATTTCTATTTCAACATTCATGACCTTTTATCTCCCCTACCACTGCACTCCACATATCCATTTCCCCTCTGAGAGTCTTCCACCACTGAGCTGTGTTGTCACTGTCAAGCAGCCACCTTAATATTTGAGTGTTGTATCACAGCTGCCTGTAACATGAACTGTGAGCTTCTCGGGACAGCTCTGCAACACACATTTAGAGTGATATGGCTAAAACAAGGGAGAGNGGTTTGGGGAGAGGAGAGGAGAGGAGAGGAGAGGAGAGGAGAGGAGAGCTGGTCTCTGTGCTAAAGAGCCCTTCCACTCTCCTCCACTGCTCATCTTTGCCTCTCATTTTTTTCCTGGAACACTTACAGTCTCTTAATAAAGCAGGACAGTACATTTTGCTCTTCCCCCTGAAAAATGTCTTATATTTTGGGATTTAGTTGCTGAGGCAAGAGGTAATTAGGTTTTTTGGAAAGGTCTCACACTTTGACACTATGCCAGAGCTAGCAGAAGTTTAAACCAAAATGAAAAGTAAATGGCATTAAGCAAAGAGGAGGTGATGATGGGAGGGGCAGATGAACACTTTGGGAAACTGCCAGATATTTTTTGAGCCACTGTCAACTTACAAGCTTTGCTTTGCATTGATTTATCACCTTATTGCTCTCAGTATCAGGATGACAAAGATTCTCTCAGGCATCTGATAACCAGAGAGACTCTTCCATGGTCTCACATGCACTGCATAGCTCACGTTGGTGGCTCTGTAGGCTGTGACAGTGTCCTCCTGCATGACTCAAGAGGGAAATAACAACTGAATGTCTCACTGAAACTTTGGTGACATCTACGTGCATTGCTGAGAAGTTTGTGACATTTTGCATGGTCAGGGCTTGCCACTGTGATGCTCCGGGCTTTACGCCGGGCTCTAACTCTGGACGTGTGACAAGTTCCTTTTGCATGGACAGTATGTCTCAAAGTTTGCCTTTATACCCTCCACCTGACTTGTGACTTGGAGTGCAGTGCAGAACAGAAACCTTTTTCTGAAGGAACAAGGTCACACACTGGGGACTCTATTTCTCAGGTTCAGTGTACCTGGCATTTACATTTGCTCTGGTGTACTAGAGTCTCTGAGTGTGTTCCTCTCATGTGAAGGGTTATATGTTAACAATTATGCCTCCAGAATCCTTTAATTAACCAAATTTAAACTGTAGAATTGAGAGGCTTTTCCATGAAGCTTCATTTACATTTACCCAGGAGCAGAACCATGGATACCTGGAAGCTGACTGTCAAGGAGATTCTCACCTTCACTCTGGGAAGAGTTCAAGTAGGTAGTTAATATAAAATGTCCTTTCATGCTTTTATATTTGCTGCTTGCTTATGCCCATTAGGAAATAAGGTCAGCATGACCTCAGAGAATACATACCATGGTGTTTTGCTGTCCCCTACTTCTTTTTGTACACTAAAAGCAAACCTGATCTAGTCTGAGGTTTACTTCAGCCCTCACATCTGGAGGACTCATGTAGTGAGGAACTAGGAAGACTGCATAAAGAAAAGGCACATTTGAAAAACAGGAAAGGTTACTCTCCTTAAAATTCTTACTGTTATTTTCAATGAAGATTTGAAAATTCTCCCTATAGAAAGGACCACGAGCCAGTGAAGTATTTTCCCGTCTCTTCCCAAGCTCTTGTAGAACATATGGGGCTTCAATCCTTCTGTTGCAATGGCTCCATTTTCTCTGATGCAATCAGTGAGGTCTCCAGCTATGTTATCAGTTCATTGCCCCCAAATTTCACTGCTTCCTAAGCCCTATGAGCTTGATAATAATGTCTAGTGAAAAGTCTAACCTGCCAAACTGCTCTCCAGTGGGAATTTATCAGTCCTGCTACCTCTTTAATATCACGTCCAGACTTGTCAGTAAGTGACTCTTCTTTCAGGAGTCTTACATGCTGGGAGCAGATTTAGTTTCATTATTGTTTCCTATGAAAGCCGGATGACTCTTAGTCCTCAGGAGAAGTAGGTCGTATTAGGGAGGCTAACAGGATTAAGTGCAGTTCAGTAGGACAACTCAGAAGGCCACGGATTTCTGGCCTGCTGACAAGCACTGTGCAGCACACAGAAAGTGATGAATGCCCCTGACAAAGGAAAAACTAAAATTCTTATTTCTTTGGTACACACCTACTTCTAGCTCAAATAAAAATAAAAACAGGCAATCTCATAATGGTGTCCTGGGAGCCATCAAAGAGGTGATGTAAAACGACTCCCATTTTACTCTTGACTTATCTTTACTCATGACTCCTGGAAACATCCACCGTCAGACTGGGAGCTGTGAGTGTGTGGGGAATGCAGGGATGGGCACAGCCCACAGTCCTGGCTCCCAATGTCCATCACCCTCAAAACAGCAGTGGTTACCTCCTCGCCACTGCCTCTAGAGGGTAGAGCAATCATGAGTCTCTAACGGGGCGGGCCATTTCAGGCTCCTAAAAGCTTTAAAATTTCCTTAGCAACCCTGCACAAAAACTGCCAGTCAGTGCCGCCAGCCAGCAGACCTGAGACTGGTGATGCAGCAGTTTCGCAGCGCTCTGCCAGATTCATCCCACTCCAAACATATTCATAGCAGTCTCATGGACGTCCCAGGACTGCTTTGGCAGCAATTGTGCAGGATAAATAAAGCTCCCATTGTTGCAGATGACTCTGCTTTCAATTGCACGGGAATCCAGGACAGCGGGGACTTCTGACTGATAAATGTTCGCACATTTGTGCTGCTGCTCCAGTAATGCAGGGCTCAACTGCGGCACAAACTGCACCTTTTGGAGTTTATTTTTGGGCAGCTGTTTCCTAATGGTTTGCACCATTTTTTTGAGCAGCTAAGCCTCCACCACAATGTTTAATTCTTGTGTCCCCAGCCTCACTTCGCTGCCATTTGAGCAAGGCAGGAGTCAATATATTCTCAGCCATAGGTATGTCTGCCTCTGCACATAAATACGGAAGGAGTCTTTGCTACAAAAATCTTTGGGGGAAGACGGGTTTTTATTATAGGAGGAGAATACAAGTCTATAATCAAAGGCTTTTGTGATTTCTGAATTTTTGAGTGGAAGAAATAGAGCTCTTTCTATGATATGCCCTGATAGAAAATCTTTTTATAGTCAAGTATGAGCTGTGCACGTTCACTTACAGTAGCTCTGATCATAACCTTTGAACATATGCCTGAAAACTCTTAGGATTTCACCAGCTGTAAATGTTCCTCCTAAGGAATAAATTAAAAGACCTGATGCAGCTCCTTGCATGCTACCTTAATATTACAAAATGCATTCATTTATCCCTCTAGTGATTTACTGAACAGTTACTGCTCCTGACTGTACAGCATGTATAGCACAGAGATACAACCTCTCCAGAAATACCAGTCCATCTTCATTTGCTTAACTACCTCTCTCCTAAAACACTTAAGGAATTGCGTGCAACTTCTCTGAAACAAATTTCTCACTAGTAGGCACCTGAATAGTTAGAAGTGTTATTGAAAATTTTATTCCAGCAATCTGCTCTGTCTATACAGCACTTGTGTTTGACCCTAATCAGAACTCAGAAGGCAGTTTATATAAATCAGCCTCGGGATGGTAATACGATAGCAGCCGTTCTTGTTTGTAATGCAGCCTTCTACATGGTGCAAAGTCTGAGTTTGATTGTTTATAGCGGCAATGAAAAGGCATGCCTCTGCCTTGCCCTTTGATTGCTTGCCTCATCTGAACCACTGAAAGCTGCAAAAGATGATGACAGCCCTTTTTTCTAGATGTTTAATTCACTATGTTGCAGCCTGTTGAATAGGGGGGGAAAAAAGGCAATAAAGTTAAGGCAGGCAGTTTTTCAAAAGTCTAACCTCTCTCATACGGGCGAGAACAAGAGTGTGAAAGCACGTGTCTCTTCACAGGAGCACTGGGACAAAGCTCCCCGTGGCACAGGGCAGTGCTGGGCGGGTGCAGCTGAGCCCAGCTGGGCAGCAGCTCCCAGCCAGCACTCTCAGCTAAGCTGGGCTTAAAGGGGAGGCAAAAAGTGGAATGGGGACTGTGAGAGAGTTGTTTGTTTTCCCACTTCTCTGGATGCCAGACGTCTCAATCTGTTTGCAATTTGGGGAGGGAGAGATTCTCAGGGGAGTAGGAAGGAAAGGAATAGAGGAGTCTGCTTCCTATGCTCTCAGCATGGCAACCCATTGAGAAATAAGGGAAGACAGAAAAGAATCTTGTTAAAATAGAGTCAGTTATGACTAAGGACCTTACAAAAGAAAGAAATGTTTCTTATAAACAATGGTCTATGAACAGCAGAAGTGATGAGACTTGGTTTCTGCACATTCTCTGATACAGATTCTCTGATGTCTGATAGCACAGTTCTGCTCTTCTTGCAGCTTTTATAAATGGGGAGATGTGGTGGGGTTCTCTTCTGTGCAGCACAAGTGACACATGGAGCACTCTGGATGTATTCATTTGGGAGCTAATCCCTTTGCTTCTTTTGTAAAAAGTGAAAACAGCCTGACCCCGCACATACACACTGGGGACCAAAGCAGAGGGCACTTCCTCACTGTTGGAAGAAGGCTGGCACATCTGAGGCAATCACAAGTGACATCACAGGCCTAACTTGAGGATTATCTTTGCTTTTATAAGCCAAGCAGCAATCGTTTTCCTAACAGACTTCCCATGGCCCTTCTCCAGCAGTGCAGAGCACACCTGGCTGGCCAGGGGAGCAGAGAGCTCTTCCTGGCACTCCTGGTTCCTCCAAGCACTGCACACACAGGGAGCCCCTGACCTCGGATCACCAAAGGAATATCCCAGTGGCTGGCTGTCCATCAGCCTGACCATCACTTACCCTTCTAAAGCTCTCAATGAACCTAGAGGTTACTTCTATCTTTTTGTGCTTCTTTCACTTAACATATTTTTCTGCTTAGTGGATTCAACTATTAAGGCTATTCAGTACTTCAAGGAAAGATTCAAATTTCCTAACAGGCAAGTCATTGATATTTGAAGACTTAAATTTCTTGGGAGCAGCTGTTCTTATAGGGCTTCTGCAATAGCTGTATGTATTTATTTTTTTCCAGTGTAAGGGTTAATGAAGTGTCCCAAGCAGCAGAGGCCACACCATCTGCTGGCCACAGGCCAGCACACAAACACCTTCCATTTGTAGCAATCCCATTCAAGTGTCTTTTGCACAGTAAAAGCATATGACAACACTGATATGAGCCTATTTCATATCATTTCTATGGTAATTTTTCTGTACACAAACTGCCAATTACTACAACATGCGTGTAATTTGTTGTTGTGTTAGTTAATCATGTGGCCAAATAATCTCTCCATATAAATAAGGCAGGAAGAATCACACACACCATCAATCTAGAAAAACAAATGAAAAGAAGATTTTCTACATGAAGTTCTGCAAAAAATCTTAATTCCCTCCGTCTCAAGAGGATTGAGAGTGCTCTGTCAGCCTTCCTGCTGCTGTCTCCTGCTCCCCTCCAGTGAGGCTGCTGTTTCCAGAGGGATCCTCCATCCTGGGCATTGTCAGATGGGCTCTGTCAGTATTTGCTTGGCTGTAAGAAACATGAGATTTGTTATTTCATTAATCAATCTGCTTCACGTTCTCTTTTGGAAATGGAAAACAAGTGGATTGAAAAATAACAGGGAAAGAATGAAGAAGCTCCTCTGGGCAGGAACCAGCAGAGAGCTGATGGAGCCAGAAGAACAGGAACAACAATAGGCCTTTCTCCTTCTCTCAGGTTATTGCTACTTTGTCTTCCTTGAAGTTTGATATCCCCAGAAATGACTCCCAAGGCAAGCTTGGCTCCCTCCAGTTGCCTCCTATGATGTTTTCAGGTAGGAATTTCCAAAGTGCTCTAAAGAATTAAGTTTTGCAAAGTTCTGGCCTCCCTGACAATTTTCAGATGTTTTGAGGGTTTTTTGGTGTTTGCTTTTTGGGCTTTTTTTCCCAAAACAGCGATTTTTAACCAAAATCACAGGGAGGGAGCACTAATGAACTCGAGTTGCATGTGAGTTGAAAGAGGAGGTGAGTGTGGGAACGCAGGCATTGCACAAGGAGCATGTGTTTGCACGTGAGTCCCTGTGGAACTGCAGTTCCTTTGCAGCGCTCAGACCTTCCATAAAGCAAAGAACCAAGAGCAGATAGGCACGGCTGAGCTGCGAGATGAGGAACATGTCAAACAGCTGGATCCCTCCTCAGAGCTGCGCCCTGGAGCAGCACCTGGGCACGTGCCTGGGCTCCCCTGATTTCAGGAACCCTCTCCACAGCAGGACTGCAGCCTACCCTTGGAAATTCCCTTCCCTTCAGGCCTGGGCCTCCAATCCTGCCTCCTTCCACCTCCACACTAGGCTAAAGCTCCCTCTGCTCAGCTACCAATTTCCCAAATCAATAGTTGTTCTTGCAAGCCCTCAAATGCCAGCTGGGGTCGTTCCAGCTGTGGCTTTTCCATATTTCCCTGCTGTCCTGCTGCTGTGTGTATAGTAACTTCACCCTTCTGTCTCCTCCATTGGGGCAGAAGAGGATTGAGGATTACATATGAATTTCTACATACCCAGTCTTCAAGCCTTGCCTGGCAGGATTCAAAAATAGCTCATCACTCTGTTCAAGCTCTCCACAAGCCAAATCAGACCAACTATCTACCTGGCCTCTAGTACCTGTCATGTAGCCCAGAACCTTTCCATCACTGTCACTATCTGATGCTTAACCAAGCTCCAGCATGCTTGGGCCAGCAGATTAAAATCAGCAGTCTGAGGTTACACTGCCTTCATCCTTGCTCCTCTTCAAGGCAGAGACATCTGATCCTCTGGGGATCAGGTCCTAGATTGCCACTGTCAGCCCAATATACCAAAGGAAAATAACTCCAGACTGGACTGGCCTTAATACAGAACTGCAGCAGCTCCAGCACTGATTCACAAAAAATGTCCTTGTTTTGGGGGCAAGAGGATGAGGAAGGTGACTAACAGTAGTGACATCTTTAAACATACTGACCTTGGTAACACAATATTTCTGGAAGTGTGTGACACTGCTATATATTATTGTTTAGAAACATAGGAAATGAGGACATTGGTCCTACTGTCTTGAAACCAGTGCCTCGCTGCTGTATTGAGAGACAATCAGTTACAAGTTGGGAAAAATCTTTAAAAAACAACCTATTTAAACATCAGGTTACTCTCACATTTAGACAGCACTCTGTCTAGTATAAATAATTTTCAGCTCTCAAATTATAGAATACAGAGAGGAAGAAATCAATTAAACTAGATTTGCAGGTCTGCAAGTGGAGATGTGTGAAGTTATGCACAGGAATATCCCCACTGGAAAGCTATGTGAGCCTGAGGGTGTCATGGCTCATCCTCTTCCAGCTGCACCTGTGCTGGCTAAGGTACTTACTGCCTTCCACAGGTCCTTAGTGTCTGTGTAATCTGTTTTTACTCTCCACCCTATCTGCTAATGCAGGATTGCTTCCTACTATTTTAAACTCAAGGGACAGGCTTCCACCTTTTTCCTTGAAAGATAAGTCCATGATTTAGTAACTAGGACTAATAAGACATTTTTCACATACTCAACCTAAAGTATTTGAAAATATTTTTACTCCTCTCTTACATTTAATCAAATTCCTAGAACAAATAACAGCTGGTTTTTTTTCCGTGTACCTATGTAAATCTGAAATATTTCACAGCATAATTAATTTCTATATTAATGTATGAATGGTTTTGCCTACTTGTTGGTTTGTTCTCTGGTTCTGGTTAAGCATTAATGCTGTGAAAGCCTAACAGGACCTTATACTTCACTAACAACATCCCAGACAGTATTGACTGTGGAATGTCAACTGCCTTAAAAAACAGGTTACTGACCTATAACTTTTGTGTTTGAGGAAAACATTCAGATTCTCAATTCAGTGAAGATTCTCAGAATGAGATAAGCACAAGCCTCTATAACCCGAGAGGTTTGGGTCCACGCTGTGGTGGCTGGGCCCTACTGCCAAGCACAAACTGGTGTCTCCACAACTGAATCAGCTGCTCTGTGCAGCTCTCAGTTTGAGCAGGAGTTAATGCTTTACCAGAGAAATAAATCAGCCAAAGAGGGCAAAAAATAAAAGAGGATGGAAATGGGAAGGAACTCTCTGACAGAACAATACAGAACTTACAAAATCGATACCTTATCAGGCTCTCCTATTGTTACAGGACAGAGGTGAACAGTCTCTTCAGGGAAGTCAGTTCTAATGAGTGACTGGCCCTCTGCAGAGGGCTGCCTGGACTCTTACCCGTAAATATCAGTAGGCAACAAAAAAGAAGATATGGCAATGAGAAAAAACATGTAACGATGGAATCATTTGGAAAATGGATGGATACAGAAGACAAGTCATATTTGAAACAAAAGATATGGCAAATTAAGGCAATCTCTATCATGGCACTGCTTTCTCTGATAGATGCATGTGAGACTACAGCAAAAGAAACTCAGAGCTAAGCAATGTTATCCTGCAACAGATGAAGTTGCTAACGGGTTGAACCGCTTGATTTCTATAATATTGGAAATAATTTCCACAGCACAGGCTGACTAAAACAGGATTTCTTGCTGTAGACCAAAGCTAAATCATAATGATTTTGTAGATGCATGGAGAAACTCCACATAGCCAGCAGTGGCCTTTACAGCTTTATAGCTGGTTTCTATAAAAATTTAGAATAGGGCTTTAGTATAAGATACAGTGTGGAAATGGCAAAGTAGCTCAAGTCTCCTCTTTGCAGTGACTCTCTGATGAGTTCTCTTCAGTGAGAGAGATGAGTTTCTCTACCACATAAAATCTAAAAGAAGATAAAGTAGTGACTGATGCATGAAACTCACTTGATGTCAGCAAGAAAGTCTTTAAGAAACCAGACAATGAGTGGATCCAGCGAAGTCAGAAATGGTAGACCCTAGAAAAGAGTTTTTTGTAGGAGGTTTCAAAAATATCCATTGCCATATGAACTCTCAGCAAAGTCTTAAGAGTCTACCTTGGAGTAATTCAGTTCAGTAAAACTTGTTGGCATTTTTACATCACAAAGTCTGACTACTTGGATGTACTGCTTCCCACATGTATTGGGGAAGGTCAGTGCCTTAACTTTCTGCTCTGATGGGATAAACCACCAAAGAATCATCAAATGAAAGTATCAGTTCTTCACTTACAGCTGTGGGTCTTCCCAGATTTGAAACCAAGCTGTTCATCACTCAAAAATCGTCTCCTCATTCTGATCAGAGGGCAGGGTTGAAAGATGTGCTTTTAATAGAAAGCTCCTGACAAGAACTTTAAATATTCCAGCTTCCTGGGGCTTTTTCTGTATTGAAAGATGGCTTTTGCTCCTTCAGCTTCTGCTATGGAGGACCTCTGGGACTGATTTCCTTGAAGCTATCAGGAAGCATAAAATCCTGTTAATAAAGAAGAATCCCTCTCCCTTGCCATGACAGAATCACTCAGATGAGTCCATAGTTACCCTTGGCAGAAACCTGCAGTTTGATGGTAATAGTTTCTTGGATTTTAAGTGTTAAGCTATTAAAGAAAAACTTCTTGAGAGTATCAATGCACCTTGAGCATTGAGGCAAGAAATCTAATGAGCACCACCAGAAGCAGTATGCCAAAACACTGAAGTCACCTCCAGAGAAGCCAGGGAAATCAAGTGTCCAAGCAGGTTCCTACATGCATCATAACACTCCAGGGAACAGCCTTCCACATTGGCAAAGCAGTGATGACTCGGCAAGGACTTCCTTTGCCAACGCAGTCAGGAAGGAATTTGGGGAACATTAAATATGTATAAATACATAGACATATACATATGCATATATATGTGCTTTGTGGAAAGAGTGTAGGAGTCACAGGAATCCTGCTTTTTGTTTAATGCAGCAACTGCAGGCATCAAGGATCAAACCAAATAGTTATTGAAAATTACCTTATCCTAAGGGTCCCAGACTAAGAAATTAATTCTGATCAGAGGATACATTGAAAAAATATCAGTTTTAGAGTTTTCTGTGCATAGCAAATCTGAAAAATGTAACTGACAATTCTCTTTCCTCCCCCTGCCCTGTCTTCCCCCATGCCAATTTTCTCAATAGCATTAAGTGGTTTCTTGTTGCCAAAAATCAAGCTCAGCCAAAATGAAGCCTGAGTGAAAGGTCACTTCACTCTCACTACAGTGGCCATAGGAGGGGTTGCTAGAAAACAGGGCCTGCCAAAGCAGTGCAGCCTGCTCTCAGTGTTAGCATCAGCTGAATGTTTAAGTTTCCTATTCAAAGAATAAAACAGTTTGTATTAAATACAATTAATATTCATTGCTAATATTGAAGACAAATAAAGGTAGTCAGATGCCACATTTGGCTTTGACTTCACCACTGTGGAAATGATAATTCATGCTCTCATCTTGCCTCCCACACTCTATTGTCACTTCTCCTTCTATGTTCTTTAAAAGTCCACCTTCCTAAACTCCTCTGAACATAAACTGCTGCTGATAATAGGAAGAAGTGCAATTATGTGATTTCACCAGCAAACAACTGCACCAGTTTCAGTTCCATTTGAGAATCCCAGTTAAATTAATCCTTCCTATTTTTAAGTCTTCAAATGTAATTGCCCCAAGGAGCCATCCAGATGTTTATCTCTGTGCTCCAAGCCCTGCTTTCTCTATTACTCTAATTGGTATTTTTCTCCTCTCTGCAACATGCTACACAATCCTGGCATTGCCGTGGTGAGAAACTCCTCCTCCTCCTCTTCAGACCCTGCATCAGGAGCAGCTTCATAGCAATTAATTCCCAGTTTCTGCTCAAATGTCTGTAGCAATCATTCCTGTTCACAGATGCCTCTGAAAAGTATCTCGAAGGGAATGAAAAAAATCTCATTTGTTTCTGAAGGGCCTTATGACAAAAGGCAGAAGATACTTTTTTTATTCTGTCCTGGGCTTTTGGCTGGCTTGCACTTTGACCTCTCCAGATTCGCTGGCTGGCAGATAGCATAGGAAAACCAGGAGGATAACAATAGGGCTGATATCTGAACAATCAGAGGGCAGGGAGTTCTAATCAAACTACTTCTTCCCACTGAACTCAAATTCCTAATAATACTTAGGAAAGAACCTATTCTGCACTAAATTCAGCAGTCACTTCTCTATCAAAAGCCAAAGCGCTTTCAATTCAGGAGTTTCTTGTAGGAACAACAAAGCTTCATAATTTTGATTAATAAAAGGGGAAACATACTTTTATTCATTTTGCTGAAATCAGAACTCAAGATGCTGAAGGACACTGGATTGGTTCTTGTATCTGCCCGTCCAGAACTCCCTGCAGGACCACAGGGCTCTTATTTAAAAAGGATAGAGAGTTCTGTTTTCTAGGACCTAGTTTTATTCACTTGAAAGCAAAAGGTGTATCTTCCCAAGTTTATCTTTTAAAAGTTTGTTATTAACTTCTTTTATGTCATTCCCTCTCTTGGACGTTTTCTCTGACACTTGAGAAAAATGGGTTAATTCAACCAATGCTGTGACATTCATATGAAGTAAAAATGCCAACTGCAGATGCAAGTTGCTTTGTTTATTTAGCAATTTTGTGACTACAGGTTATGTGAGGTTTGCATGTGAATCATTTTACAAGAATAATCTTCAATACTGGAATCTGATCCATCCATGCAGACTCCACTGACTTCATTGGGTTTGCTGGGGCTGATCAAATTGCAGGATCAGTTCCTACATTTGTACTGAACTCTGCCAGATTGTAAATAACATATTAGAAAAGAAATCAAATCTAGCCCCTAATATACAACAGATTATTCTAATATGACAGATACAGATTGGATGTAGCCATGGCATCACCTGTGCTTATGTGGTCCCTGCCCTGCTTTCATAGTTTGTTAAACTGTCAGGATAAAATGAAGATCAGGGTGAAGAAAAACTAGTATCAGAGAGGAGGTCATCATTAATGTGGACTCCTGAAAGAAGGAAGGGATTTTTAGAGGCAGGTTTTTCTTCTGAGGAAGAAGGAAGAGGAATAAGGCAATAGCTGGAGATAGATGGCAGAGTAGGTCTCAGGCTTAATGCCTTGGCTGGCATCAGCTTCACAGAGCACAAAAGCAAAACTTAGCATCCAGGTGGGGATTTCATGTGCAGTCAGGCAAAGAGAGATGATCTCAGGGAAAAGGAAATGGCTCAAATTTTGAAGTACTTAGATTTTTCATGCTATGGTTTATATTTATTTTCATTTGAACATAATAGTTTGCTTAACAGTTTGTTTGCCTAGCAGCACTAACACCTGGCAGACTGAGTCAACATCAGGAAGAATTTTGTTTAGCAGAGACAATACCTGCCCTTCTCTGTGCCCCCTTCCTGTGATCAGACAAAGAAGACAAATACATTTATGAACACACAACTAATGCCTCTAGTTAAAAAGGCCAACTCAAATGTGTGCTGTGTTCTTCTGGATCAGCCATCTGGTGCTTTGTAGAGGACGTCACAGGTGTGACACAGGTAAGACAAAGCCAGGAACAGAAGACCTCTCTCTTAAGTCTCAGCATGGTACCTTTATTGGAAAGTCTCTATTCAGGTTGTTTTCAACAACTCTCTGGGCAAAGGGCACAGAAATTCCTTGGTATCCCCTTCAGTTAAAGAGGAAAGTGGCCAAATGCTATTCCAGGTGATCCTTGCCTTTGCTGTTAAAATTCAAGAGACCTAAACAATGGAAAATTTGTGGCAGGGTGATCAATTCCTATGCCAAGCCTGAGGAATTCACCTCATTTTCATCCCAGTACTCTGTGCCACCTTTGTTTGGGTGTGTGATACAGGGATGGACAGAACATACAAACTATTATTTTTCCTAAAAAATACCACATAACTCACTTGTGCTGCACAACAAGGCACTTCAGCTCTTGCTGCCTGTTTGTAACACAGGGATCTTACACACCTCACCTCCCTTGCAGCAAAGATGCACCACTGACTCCAACACCACATTACCAGCATACTGAGAACCTCTGCAAGTCAAAGCATTTGAACAGAACAGCATGTGCTGCATGGAAAGTTCAATCTTCCTACTGGAAATCTCAGACTTCCACTACTAACAAGTTTATTTTAAAAGGGCTGTTGCAAGTATTTCTCACTGCATTGGGGCTTTTCAGCTTCATCCTCTGTCTTCTTCTAAGAGTGAGACACCACTTTTACTGCTACCCTGAGTTGAATAAATAGAGTTGTACAGAGAAATATAGACCTGTAAAGTACCTTCCATTCCCTTTTTACTTTGGATGTCTATCATGGTAACACTTGAGTTTATACTTTACAGTGTCCAGCAAAATTTGACAAAAAAAGGGAATCATTAGCCTTTTCAAAGATGGTAAACAGAGACTGAGCCACCACTTACCATCTTAGGGGTAAACATTCAAGTTTTCAGCAAAACAGACTTGGTTCTATTGTGAAAAATTAAAGTTCATCAGTCCCCCTTTTTTTTTTCCTAGTAATTATGACAATAGATGTCTTCTTTCTGAAAGTCGCATGAAAGATGTGGCTTTGAAAAACTGCTCCAAAATGTACCTTAAATCATGTAAATCTTTGAACTATGGCATGTATTCAGTTGCAATGGATTTACCTCCTTTTATTATTATGGAGTAAGGATTTATATCTCTCCTTAACAGATAATGTTTGTTTGATTAAAGGGAAATCCTCAGTGTCTTGAAGAAGCACGTTGCTGGCACATCTGCATGAGTATATTCATCTACAAACATAGCAGAGTAAGCTGCACAAGCAGCAACCCCAGTTCTGCTGGTTTAGTGCATCTGTATTAAGGGTGTGTGCTGGTGTAATTGCCCTTCTGTCATCAAATGGCTATACATTTTCTTAATTACAGACATGGCCACCTGCACACATGAGAGAGCACCATCCGTGGGGCTGGAAGTAGGTGTAGATTGGCCAGGAGAGGACATCTCTAAGGCTGAAGCCAGGGCAGCAAATGGAGCCAAGTGGGAAGCAAGCTGAGGAGCAGGGAGGAGATAAGCAGGCTGGCAGAAACATGCCTGGTCTGGCTCATTCTGCCACAGGGCAGAGGATGGGCTGAGCACCCCCCTCCTTTCCTTCAGCCCAGTTTTCTGTTCCCTCCTAGTTTTCCAAGCAGTGGCCATTAGGCACTGCTGAAGATGGGGGTACCCCAGTGCGGGGCAGCAGCAGGGCAGGGGACCCTCCCTGGCTCTGCCACAGTCAGGATCTCTCACCTGGAGAGCAGAAACACAGGGGGACATGGGGATCACTCTGGCTCCTGATGGCTCAGCCTGGCGCACAAATACTGGCTTGTGAGTGTTTTAAAATAAACAGCCTGAGTTAGGTTTATTTTTATATTTCAGGGAGGCTGGGGAGCAGGTCAGCCTCACAAAATAAATAAAGCCCATTTCTTCAATGGCATTTTAAAGATGATAGCACCTCCTTAACGTCATCTCCCATTACGATGACTAATGTGGAGGGAATGCAGGGAGGCTGCAGCCAGTCCCACAGCCTTGTTGACCTGGAGCACACAGTGAGGGACCTCGTTTGCCTGCTGATCTATGACCAGCACCTGGAGGATGAAATCCTGTGGCCAGGTGCAGCTTCACCAGATTCCTCAGTGCTCTGTGGGGACACAAAGGCCAAGAGGGACTGGGTTAGTTGTCAGGACAGAGGCCTAAATTTAGACAAGATTTGGTTAGTGGGTGTAAAAAAAATGAAAGGAAGGAGTGGAAAAGGAAGGGCAAAAATGAATGGAATGGATACATAGACTGTATTCATCATGTTCCACTCGTGATAATTTTATTTCTTTTTAATCTCGGATTTGGGATCTGCCCAAGTGTTCTTGCACAAGGCATTTGCCATCAGAACTCCAGTGTATGGGAGTCACAGGGGGATGTGGCTGTCAAGGATGTGGTGTGCAGTGCAGAAACAGATTTATAAGAAAATAGAAGGCATTATGGAAGCATTATGGAGCAGCTGGGTACATGATTTGGTATCAGTGCTGGAGCAGAGGCTGGGTGAAATGCTAGCAGCAATGATGTGGTCAGACGGTTACACAAAGGTGACCCTCCTTTCCTTCCAAGGACAGAGCCTTTGTGCCTTGTACTGGAGGAAAGTGAATGGCAGAAAGTTTCATGCGGGAGTGGCAATGGGCCAGGAATATTCAGCATAAGTATTCTTCATGTAGTTGGGATAAAGTGTTAGCATATGTCAAGATCTGGACTTCACTTTAGGCTCAGCAATTAATAAGATTTCTATTTCCTGCCTAGAAAAAATCAAATCACAGTGCTACAATCATTGGTTGATGGTATAAAATGCCTATGTAATTATTTCAGAAAGGCACTTGAGACTATTATATGCACATACTTAAAATATATTCCTTTTAAATATAAATATTTGAATCAATTCTCAAGAGAATTTAATATAAATGGTACATTTTCACATGTCTTTTCAAAACTTTTTAGGGTACTTCAGACACTATTGTAGTTGGACTCTGAAAGATAAAGCTGGCTTAAGTTAGGAATATACAATCAAGCGCTGGATTGCAACATGCTGCCTTCACAAACTGATGATACATCGTTCCCACATGCAGCTAACAGGAAAATTCCTGCCTCTCTCTTCCAATACCACCTTTTGCACAGCAAATGATTTGTAAAGATGCATTTTGCATGATTTCTGCTCCCTTAAAACAGCAGGCAAGTTCAACAGTTTGGGAAAATTAGCTACTTTAAAATGAATTGAAGCTCAGAGATGTTTTTGTTTATAAAAGAATGTTTTTAAGGCTTATGCTAACACCAGCTTATGGTTAAATATAGGGACTCATTCTTAGGAGTAGTGCAATTGTTTTCCTCAGCTGTTCCTTGCCCACAAGCTCAGTGTCTGTGGCTGAGGATTCGGGCAATAACCCGCAGCCACCTTCTTGTTGTGACACACTGGTTCATCCTGTATTGGGGGATCACTTGTGGAGGGAGGATGGAGGGATGAGTTTAAACCTGTGTATGATTTAGGAGGTTGGAATGGAAGTCATTAGGAAACAGCAATTGTTTTGGGAGGTAATTATAGGGAAAGACTGGCAGTGGGGAACTCAGTTTAGGACATTAAGAAACTAAAGAAATGTGCATCCATTGCTGTCTGAACCTCTGTCCTAATCCCCCTTTCTTGCTGAGATATTGCAAAAATTTGGCACATTTGTCATGCTTTTGCCTGGGTCAATAATAAGAAATAATTTCCAGATTTGTGAATAATTTTTCTTTAAACAGCTTTTGAAAATTCAGAGGAACAGGGAAAGTCAGAATGTACTTTTTGGAAGGCAAACTATCAAATTAATGGTTTTTAAAACCTGATCTTCCCACCAATATCTTCAACTTCCTTTATTTTTCTTCTTTCTAGCACTAGAATTTGCTTCTTAAGGCAGGGCTTCATACTTAGAAATTATTTTCCTCTCCTGCCCAACCCTGCAGACTCCTGTGCTGTTGAGAAGCTGGAGCCCAGACAGGTTGCATTTGTCCCTCAGATTGGTTTTGATTTGCTCATTTTATAAACTGTGAGAACAAATAATTTCTTCATTCGTTTACGCCCTTGCAGTCAGACCAGCAGTGTCTGCTTGGGTACATTTTCAATCCCGTCAGGAGGCCCAGTTTTGCACATTCTGAGTCCTTCCCTTCTGAGACTTTCCTGCTGCCTGTTTCCCAGGATTCTGAAGTAAACACTGGACTGTTTAATGGAACTCTCCACAGCCTTCCAACGGCGTTTTCATCTTTATGAAACTGCTTCCTTCACTTCTCTAATTCGTTGCTCTGGACCAGCCAGACGTTATTTATTAATCTGCATCCCTGCCTGCTCTGTCCATTCCAGGAATACAGGTAAGTCTCCTCCCTGGGAGGGACTCCATTCTCCAGACCAGGCTCATGAAGAATAGCGGCATCCAGGCGAGGATCAGTCTTGTTTACAGCTGATGCGTCTCCTTCTGCACATCGTACAAACACGTCCCTCATCCTCCCGTCCATGCCCTGCCAGGGGACGGTGCGGGCCCAGCTCAGCCCCAGAGCCCCGCGCACAGCCCCGCACACGCGGGCCCGGCCGCAAGGGCCAAACGCGCCCACGGGGCCCGACGGGAGGCCGGCGGGTCCCGCGGCTGGAGCGTACACGGGGCTGTGC
>VXBA01000883.1:608182-711862 GCA_013399895.1 Serilophus lunatus | reverse complement strand
CGGCCGCCGCCGGGCCCTGCCTCCGGCTCTCCCGTCCCCCCCTCCCGGCCCCCTCCCCTCCGGCCCCCGGGGAAGCCGCCGCCCCCGGCCGGTCCCTCCTCCCAGCCCCTTTCCCCCGACCGTGTGCCGCCGCCGAGATTGGGCGAATAGCGAGCAAATACGTGCGCGTCTCGCTGCCTCCGCCGGCGCCCCGCTCCCTGCCCGCCGGAGCCCCGCCGCAGCCCCCCGAGCCGGGCGCCCAGTCCCGGCCGCTGCCGAGGCCCCGACGCTCCTCCGCCCCCTCCCCTCCCGACACAGGNCTCCTCCGCCCCTTCCCCTCCCGACACAGGCCCGCAGCCCCCCGCGGGAAAGGCCCAGCCCGCCGCCGAGCCCCAGCCCCAGCCCGACATGAACCACCATCAGCAACAGCAGCAGCAGCACCAGAAGCCCGGGGAGCAGCAGCTGAGCGAGCCCGAGGACATGGAGATGGAAGGTAAAAGCCGGCCAGGGCCCGCGCCCTCAACTCCGCGATAGAGTTTCCCCGTCGCCCCCTGTGCCCCGCTCCCGGGGCTCCCCCGCCGCCGCGTCCCCTCGGGGCTCCCGGGCCGCCCTCCGCGGTGAACACGCTGTGCCCGGGCCGCCCCTGCCAGCCTGGGCACCGGGGCACCCACCGCCCGCACCTCCGGGGCGCGGGGAGCGCTGCCCGGCGGGGAAAGTTGCGGTGCGGGGCCGGGGGGGCTCCGCAGGAATTCGCACCGGGGGAGGGCGCGGGGGAAGCGCCGCTAGAAAAGGAGCCCCGGACCCTCGGAGCCTCCCGCGGGGCGTGTGGGGGGGGACGGGGGTCCGGGCAAAGTAGTTGCGGCGATTCCGGGGGAGGGTTTTGCCTCGGGCGGGCCAAGGGGACGCGGCTGTGGCGGGGCGGGCGGGGGGCTGCAGCCCTGCCCTGCCCGGCCGCTCATTGTATGCAGGCAGCCACGCTGCTCGCCATTTTTAATTAACCCTCCGAGGGTTATTTACAGAACCCGCTGCCGGCCGGGCCTGCGCGGGTCGGCGGGCAGCGCTGGCCATGTGTAGCGCCTGCACGGCCCGCATCCTGCACCGTCATGCAGTTGCGCTGGCTCCATAAAGGAGGCACTACATTTGCATGTTCCCTACCCCCCGTCCGGTGGAGTCTCCAGCGGTGCCTTTAGCAGAGCCCTTTTTTTTTTTTTTTTTATTGTGTTGTTGTTTTTACACACCCTCCCCTCCTCTGAACGACACCTTCCGTGTGAATTCAAGGGTGTAAAATCATTTGGGGCGAATTGTACGGTGGGGCTTCGTTCCCTAAGGAAAGACGGGCACAGCGAGCTCGTACGGATTGACTTGGAGGTCAAAACCACCAACTACCTAAATATCGTTTAGAACGCTCGCTGTGAAGATGCCAGTTCTCATACAGCCGCTTTAATCGACAGTGACACAAATATCCACCAATACAAGACGCTTTACTTTAAAACGTGACAATTGACTTTAGCATATTTACCTTTCTCTAAATAATAGCCGCTGAAACTGGGAGAAGTGAAGGTGTTTTAATGTAAGTTTATCACAGAGACTGAGAGATTACATTTCAAGATTAGAAGGTCATTACATAAAACGTGGCTTTCTTAAACATAAGTCTCTATTTTATACAGTAATAACTAGAACTTATTTACTGTCCAAGTCACTGTTTCCAGTTTTGTTTTAGAGAAATCTCCAGACTCGTGTTTTTTGTGTAGTGGGACCAATATGTAAAAGGAGGTGATTTAAAATAGACCCCGCATTTGTATGCATAGAAATGTGAACACCTTGTAGGTTATAGTTACCAGCAGATTGTTTCATAGCCTCTAGCAATCTGCATTTTCTCAATGTCCTTTTCAAGTCCTTTAGAATATTGGCTGTATTTACTGTTTTTATTTTGAATTTTATGGGCTAGGTGCTCTGCCATGCTGGACGTTTTTATGCAGTTTAAAAGAGTCCTAAACTTCTCTGGATTGCATCCCCTCTGCTAGTGGGGATGCAGGAGTCCAGAATACAGGCAGAAGTCCCTGTGAGGCTGTGAAAATCACACTGGTTCACCTCCTTTGGGGAAGAGAGGAAAGTCTCCGCACATAACAATGTAGCGACACTAAGAAGAAATTGTGTCAGAAACCTGTTTGGAATCTGTTAGGCCACACACAGCTGATTCCAGGTGTTATGACAAGCTTGCTAATTTGTGAGACTTTACAGAGCTATCCATTTATGTAAAAACAAAACCAAAAAGTTTAGTCTTTGGAGGTTTATTCCAATACTTCCAACTCCAATATTTTTTTTGAGAAACATGTTAAGTTTACAAGACAACAGAGGTTAGATTATTGCTAACTTTTAATACAAGGTTTTGTCATGGATTGTATATTAATTTAATGTGTAAAAGAATGTTCATCATCTTAATACATGGGTGTTTATGCTTTCTTTAGAGGTGTTTTCAAGCAGTGAGGAAAAGACTTAATAACATGTAGTTAGCTTAATTTCCACATGCACAGAGCAGTGTTGGATGCCATTCTTCAGTGAGTGATCACGTTAGATTTAGGAGGTATGTGAAGAATGCACAGTGGAAAATTGCACATCTTGATTTTGAATTATATGAAGGTTTGCTCAGTCTGTGCGCTGCTGCACTAAATGAACAATCCAAGTGTGGAATTAAACTCTTCAGGTTTGAATCAGATGCAGTGCTTGGAGTGTCTGCTCTCGCATCCATTTGTTTTTCCCTCCCCTTTCCCTTATGACTAATTTGCTCTTCCTTGATGACCTTCTGGACACTCTGTAAATGAAAGTAGTACTAGAGAGGGCTCTGGGGCTTCGTGAGCGATGAAGACATTCCTTTTAGAAGGAAAAATGAATCCCTGCAAGGAAAGAAGCAATGCCAGTGGTGAGGGGCAGGTACCTGCCCAGGGACCTCACCTGCAGTGCCGTGGTGACACCAGTCCCCTCGTGGGGTATTTTGTCTTGTTACCTGTGGGTGTTGGAGTGAACAGCTACTGAGGCTTGGCAGTGGGGATATATGGACAGAGAAACTTCACAGTTCTGAGCAGTGTAGAGGTTGTGCCTCCTCAGCCCCCAGCCCAGGGGACACTTGGACAAAGCCTTTGCTGTTTCTGATTTTCCCCCCAGGTGCCACACCAGGGTGGGTTGGCACAAAAAGGGGGAGGTTACAGAGTAGTTCAGCTTTTTAATTTGCTTCACCCTGCAGCCCCATTTGATGTTGTATGAATGTGGTGAAGGTTTGGTGTTGGGGCAGGAAGGGCTGTGTGAGGTGGCACAGATGTTGAAAGTCACCTGGCCAAATTCTGTTGCTAGTCATGGATTAATTTTGAGTGCAGCCCTCCTTTATTCGTTGCTGCACAGGAACATGTGATTGTGGCTGCCTTGGTGCCTCTGGGCCGAACCAGAGTGGGAGTGTGCAGATGAGCCTTGGTGCCTGGGTGTGAGATAAACGAACAGTTTGGGGTGGGGATTAGTAAATGATCTTGTAGAAATTCTGAAGAGTTTATTTTTATGCTAAATAAATTTAGTGGAAGAAATAAATAATATTTTTTCTGTGCTGTAAGTAGGGTGTGTAGTTTGCTTTATCATGCAAAGAATTACAGCTCTTCCGTGGCTGGTGATTTGCTCTGTAAAGTGTAATTGAATCCAAGTCTGATACTTTATATATTCTTCCTCTGTAGCATCTTCTCACAAATGAGCTTCAAAGAACTAGGCTTAATACAAATCTACTGTTACATATTTCAAGAAGTTCTTTCATGGAAAATCTCATTTACAGCTTAATAACTGTAAATTTCCCTTGTTTATAATTTGAATCTGCTTTTTTGTAGGTTCAGCCTGTGTCCATACTTACATATGTACGTGTGTTTCCCACTAGAGAAGTTTCTTTCCTGAAGTAGCCAGCACAGGCTTAGCAAGACAGTGTCACAGTGCAGGGACAAGCAGTGACTGGTAGTTCAGGTCACACATTTGTGTTCTCTCCTTGTGTCAGATCTGCAGCCTCTCAGGAGGTGCCATCTTCTAAGTTTTTCCTTATTTAGGGCAATTTAAAATTGAGATTTGATTTTCAGGTGAAATTACACAAAAAACCCCAAGAAAAAACCTGATACGTCTGTATGTGAAGAGTTTAAAATTGTACTTCTTTGCAGTTTCCATGCAGCTGAAAGTTTGTGTTTCTTGCTGTTCATTCCTGTTTTGCTCGGTACTGACAGAATTTGCTGGATTTCTGACCCACTATGTGGTACTGGTCTGAAATGCTTAACTTATTTTTTTGCCTGTCTTCTGAATGCTTGCTTCCCTCTCATATTTTGTCCTCATTAGTATTCTCAATGCCTGGCAATTTAGTATCATTTGCATACATAAAAGCAGTGTTCCTTTCTTTTTTTGCTTGCTTCCATGCCTTTCTCCTGAAGGCCTGTATCCCTCCTTTTCTCTGAGCTCCTTTGCTGTCTTCTGTGTTGTTTGTAGTGCTGATAAAATGGAGCTGTATGTTTGAGGGGAGAATATGCAGACTAAATTAATTCTATGACTGTGGCTATGTGCTTGGTTTTGTGTTCTTCCTGCCCCTTCCCCTCTCTAGCCTTGACATTTTTCCATGAAATAGGTGATGGTCAAGTGAAGGAAGTTAAAAATGGTGTTGCAGCAGACAACAAGCAAAATTAGGTTAATTCTGAGGTTACACCTAGAGCAAAGAACCAGGCCTGGCCTCTTATTCCCAGTAATGATCATGTTTGGTAGCTCTGGAAACATCCTGCTCAGCCTTGGGATAAGGTGTGCATCGGATTGTTCTCAGGCAGCAGATTTGTGCCCGGTGGGAAAGGGGCACTGATGACTTTTGAAGAGCAGTAGAAACTCCATTTCATTCCATACTTTGTCAGATTTATTAAACATTCTGTGAAGGAGAAGTGGAAATAGTGGAATAATGGAAAATGTGTGTAAACTTGAGAGGGAAGCAGGGATTGCAGGCTCCTGAGGGTGAACTGTGTATCTCAGGCTTCCTTGCTGCACTCCAGTTGTTCCCCGGTATTGACCGGCACAATCTGCTCCCTGTTGTTCCTACAGAGCTCCACCAAGTGAGGCAGGAGCTGTCAAGTTGTGTGTATAGAAGTTATAGAAGCCCAAACTACTTTAAAAAAGCAGGTGGACATAATTGATTAGAACTAACTGAATTGGTTTCATTGCTGCTAAGTAATTTATCACGAGCAAATCTAAAGAGTGCATCCAGCCTGTAGCAGTTAAACCAGTTTAGCCAGTACATCTTGCATGACATCATTCGATATTTGGGGTAAGGGTGAAAATGAACTGGTTTAAAGCTTGTGAAGCATCCAATTTTTCTTGAATGATAATAAATTTAAAATAGTGCATTGTTTGCTTCAGTTTGTGCTTTGAGGTGTCTCAGATCAGTTGCTTTAATTTGACTTTGTCTTGGGGCTGCAGGACGTTGGTTGTGAAAGAGTAAAATTGGTGGTGTGCAGTACAAGGCATCAGTAATCCATTTCCCCCCTCAAATCCTTATGGATATTAATATAGTCCAAATCTACTACGTCCTAGTTTGACACTACCAGCAACAGGATTAACAGTTATTAGAAAGTGTTTTGGCAAGTAGAAGGGTGACTGGAGGCTGCCTGTCTTATTTGTCAAGTTACTAAGTTTACAGTGTTGTTTTCTGAAACCTTCTTCTTTGGTCACTTGATGTATTTTGCTGCAGTGGTTTTAGCATTTTAACAGTAAAAATAGTGAAGGTGCAACTAATCACTGGCAATGGCTGTGACATAATGTATCTGCATATTGTTACAGGCTTAGACTTAATACATTTTAATATTTCTGTTAATCCATTTATTTTTCAGCTTGACTTGCTCATTGTAGTAAAACAAGCTTTCTAAGTTTAGAAACACTGAATTGGGTCTGAATGACTTGCCAGCAAAATGAAGAATGGTCATCTTGGAAATGATGCCTTATTCTGTCTTCAGTTTGCCTGGATTATTTGGAAGGCTGAGATTTTTGTCAACTAGAAATAATTAGACTTCTGGAAATTAGTAGCTGGATTTTGAAAGTACTGTGCTGACTTACAGTTTGGGGAAGAGTGTTAGTTTAAGAATCTTTGGAGTTCTCTTCAGAATTTAAAAATACATTTGAAAACTGTTTAATATTTGACTTGATATGCATCTAGACTAACACAGCTGGGTTGTCCAACATAACAGCATGGGCATACTTGTTAAGCAAAATACGTTGCAAATGATAATTTTTGAGAAAACTAAAATTCCCTGGAATGAGTACAGAGTAGCTCAGTTAATGTTTTAATTGCTGTTTGGCAGCTGATTTAAACATTACTAAGTCATTCCTGACCCATTTAGTAGTGAAGATTTAAACAAAATCATCATTCTTTGTAGCATCAAACATCCTGGGAGAACAGTATGTTCAGTGTCTGCAAACCTGGAGTTCTCCCTGAGTGCAGCTGCAAAGTGAGCTCCTGAGTGCTGCCACTCAGAGAAGGTGTGCCAGGAGCATCCTGTGGAAATTGGGCAAAGGAAACACTGGGACCTCAGCTCATCCCTGCCCTTATCCCTGCTGGGGTGTGGGGATAACACAGTCCAACCAAACCAGCACCTCAACTTGCACTCAAAGCCAGAGGAAAACAATGTGGACACTGAGCTGGAATACTGTACGAGGAGAAAGTGCAAAACAGCTGTTTTTTTGTAGCAGCACTGCAGTGTTTTGCAGCCTGGGAGAGGTGATGAGTTGTTTTGAATACAGCCACATCTCTTTGATAGGAAACATAAAAGCACTGAGATACAGAACTTTATGTTTTGTGTGTTAAGGGGCTGAATGCACTCCAGTGGAACTTGCTTTAAATGCAGAAATATGTGAAAATTCTTAAGGTCATTTTTCATAATTTGCCATTTCCAAGTGTAAATAGCAGAGGATGTGTAGGAGTATCACTGGTGTTGGCTGAGCTCTGAGCTTGATCATCTGGTGATTTCACAAGGTGCAACTGTTAAGGATGGTTTTAAAAACATGGCATCTCCAGATGTGCTTGTGTGTTCTTGTGAAGATCTAAGGACATGGGTTTTTAGGGCTCTAAGGATGATGTTATACTACTACAACAATTGGATGAATTTCTGTTGAGCCATGTTTGAAAAAAGGAATGGTTGTGTGTTTCCACAGCAGAGGTTTTCCTTCTCATATGTTTTGGTGAGTTGTTTTCTAGTACTCCTAGTACTGGAGATTTTGGTAAAAGTATGAGAGTGCCTAGTTAAACTTGGTGAAGGTTTTAAATTCCAAATACAACTTAGTGGGTTTATAGTCTCTCTGGTAAATAGATCAGCCATTAGTGGTGTAAATTTGTTTCATAAAATGGCTAATTGGTGGATTAAAAAGCTATATCTGTAGTGGATAAGGTAATAATCGAGATGATATGTATAAAAATTATACATCTAAACGTATATATAAAATAGTAGAGAATGAGGACTTTTGTACAGGTGTTTTATCCTGGTACAGAGGCATGGTGGTTTCTGCATCACCTTTGGTTTGTTCCAGGAACTGAGATCGCTTCATTTGGAGGTGGGGCAGCACTTGCATTCTCCCTCCCTCCTCGCAATGGTGCAGTGAAGTCCTGACACCCCTCAGTTACGTATCACCAGCTGTTTGTGGTAACTGTAATCAGGTAACAGTTTTTAGACACAAGTTTGCCTTCACAGCATATCATAGGTCTGCCATTTAGATAACTGGTTAATGTGTTTCTGTTACGGACCTTTGAGCTGCCTCCCCACTAAGGTGCTGCTGTAGGGGTATATGGGCCTCAAGCAATGCCAGGCCTGCTTGTTTTAAGAAGTTTGCTTAAACAGAGCTTGTGTGGCCCTTCTTTTATTGTTCATTAAATCAAGCTAAAGATAGTTAGGTTTCCTTCATCGGGAGTAGCAAGGAATTGACCTCTTCTAAAGAGTTTTTCACCTGATTGTTAGTTGCTTAATAATATGGAGGGGTGAACCTAATTCTGGAGAACAGTAAATACTATTGGAAATTTGAGCACAGAGATAATTCAAACATGGCTGTAAATGATATGAATTAAACAGAGAGGTCACAAGCCACTTGCAAAACCACCCCTGCTGGTAGCAATTACAGTGATGGTGTTTGACAATTTTCTTCTGCTTTCCCTCTTCTCATTCTTCTTGTGTGGGTTTTATCTCCTTTATTTCTGGCTGTGTCAGATACTTCTTGCACTTACATCCTGCACCAAAACACCAATCCCCTTAAAAACTACTATAACACTGCAGTATTTCTGTCGTGCCACAAAGGGAAGCATAAGCTGAAGTGCAGAGTTCCCCCCCACAGTGGGAACTAAAAATAAGCAGCAAAACTCAAAAANNAACTCAAAAAAAAAAAAAAAAAAAAGGAAATCTGCCAGAAATCCAAACTTACCAATAATTTCCTTAAAAGTAGTTAATTCTAAAAGTTTAACCATAGGATTTTTTAATAATTGTTTGTTTCTTCAAATGTATTGCTTCAGTTCTGTATTGATTTTAAAATACTTTTTTGTCCTCAGCACATTTGTCCTGTGTTTTAACTTTGACCTAAAACCTGTGCCCTGAAGTGTGTTATCCAAAGTAGGAGAGGGTTGGTGAGGGAGGGATATGGTTCTTACTGGAAAGGATTCTTGGGGAAAGCTCTGCAGCTCCTGTGCTTACCAGTGGATCTCTGCTGGGGGAAACACTCTTGATTTTGATACTTGCACAGATTAATGTGAAAATAATTAAAGGTACACCAAAATGGGTCTCTTTTTGCCTGAGTTGGTTGCCTGTTGATAAGAGCTGGGTTCAGCTGTGCCTCTGGTGTGTCCTCTGCTTTGCTGGAGATAAGGAATAGAACCAGTGGGCTCTCCAGCCCCGCAGCTGAGCAGGAGCTGAGCTGGCTCTGGGGGGGTTTGGGATGTCAGGGTGGGACTGAGCATGTTGGCACTGCCACTGAAGAAAGGTGTGTGGAACCTCTGTATCTGCCTTCAGACCTTTAAACTTGGGATAAAAACACTTCAGCTTTATTGCTCAGTGACCTCTCTTGCTGGATTAAGAAAACATTCCAACTGATTCTGTCAGACCTTTGAGCATCCTGCTTTAGTGAACTGAGAGGTGTCAGTGAGAGCCTGTGCCTCCAGTGGCTCTGTCAGTGTGTTTATCTGTTTGTTGTCTTTCAAATCATGATGCCCCAGAAGTGTTTGTGTAAATCCTTATTGCAAGTAATAAAGAAGATGAATCAAAATTTAGATACTTTATGGCACCTTTGAAGAGCAAAACTGAAGTCAAATCCAAGAATAGTATGTGATTGCTTGAAGTGCAGCTTAATCAAGGACATGAGCCATGGGAGCCTTCCCAATGTCTTGCTTATCCAAATGTTTAAACACTTGCTTTTGCTGCTGAAGTTATACTGCTAGCACTGAATTGAACCCAGCACATCTGCAGGGCCCACTTTCTTCAGGGTTATTATTATTCTTATTGTTGCCTAGCTTGAATCAGTGTAGCAGAAGCTTTCTCAGATAGCAGGTGTGTGTGCTAGACCCCCCTGGAGCCACAAGTGTCAAACATCTCCCACACCCAAGGAGTCTCTTGCCTGGTGTGTGCCAGGTGGCTGTGCAGCAGTTCAGCACAGAACAGAACAGTGCCTGCAAGGAAGGGGAGTCCAACCCAAAACTGAGCACCAGCTGCAGGGAAGGTCCTGGAGTTTGGTCCGAGCACCAGACTTCATTATATCAGATGACATTTTTATGCTGCTGGGATCCAGGGGAGCAGTTATGTTTAGTTCAGTTTATAACTGCTACAGAGAAGTGGGATATTCTAGAGCAGGGGTTTTTGACTTCTGTGCCTCCATTTTGCCTCTTTGCTCAGAAGAAGATGATAGAAGAGATCTGAATTTAAAACAACTTCCTTTTTTTGGGTTTATTTTTAACCCAGCTCACTTCAGTGGTCTGCTTTATTGTTTGGCCTCACAAACAAGTGGGGCAATTTAACTGAGGAGGCAAGAGGAAGAGAAAACTCTTAAGCCATTAATGACTTATATAACTTTGCTTTAAACATTCCCAAGACCCTTTATTTGACACCTGGGCCTGTCTCTCCCAAGAAACACACTTCAGGGCTGTAACAAAATTCCAAGGGTATAAAATCCAAGCTTACATAGCTCTTAGTCCAGACACATGGTTTTACCATTATAAAAATTGAATGTTGTTCAGATGTAAACCACTTCTGGGGGTGAAGTTGTTCCCATTACAGGCCTGCTTCTGGATGTCTTTACTTCTGATGCCTTCCCTCCCTCCCCTCTCACAAGGGTATTCCTTGTAGCTTTATATAGTCTCTTGCATTTTCCAGCTTGGAGATACATCTGAAGCATCCTCAGCTTTCTCGCCTGTACTAAGTGGGTTACTATTTTCTGACTTTAGTGCGTACTAAAATGTCAAACAGTTATCTCAAATCATAATCTAAATGTATTTGGGGGGGGTTAGCCTCCAAACTAGCTTTTCTTGTGATATTTTCAGCACGGGGCTATGAATTTCCAGGTTGCCTTCAGACCTGGAGTTGGTGCTTCTGCAGTTGTTGGATCAGCCAAGCTCTGCCCACTGTAATGGTCCTAATTTAAACAGTAGACTCTGTTTTCTGGAATGATCTGGTTGGATCATACATGTTTTTAGCAGGTCTGTTAAAAACAGTTGACCTGCTTCCTGATCGCAGAAGTTCACAGAAGATGATGTGTGAAATTTTGGTCATTTTGAGTTCAGCTTAAAGCATGACTATTGCTTTTAGCATCATGTTCACAGGTCAGACCTAAGAATGTGAAACTGGCTTGGTACTGACAGGCTTAATGCTAGGTAGGGTCTAGTTAATGCAGCTGGAGCAAAATATTTGCAAAGATTAACTGGCCTAGTGCTAAGTTTTGATCTCTCGTTTTTAATATACCTTGAAATGCACATTAACCACCTCAGATGCATGCTTTATTAAATCAAAGCATAGGTGTACAGTAAAAGTATTTAAAATTTTTGGCAGGATACAGCTTTGTAAATAGATATTTGTGTTTTCTGAAGTAAGAATTTTTTTAAGTGGAGTTGTTGAGCAATTGTGGTTCATTTCTACCCTAAATATGGACAATTTGCATACTGTGAAAAGCTAGTTAAAGTCTTGGTGTTATAAATCCATTGTTAGTGGTAGTATGCAATTTTGAGTTCTCCATCATGCTCAGAAATTTGGGAAGGGGTTATTAATTTGGTAACTTGCCTCTCCAGGGATGTAGTGCACCCCATAGGTGTGTGGTGTGCCAGGTCAGTTAATGTGGCCACTGTCCAGTTCCTGACAGACTCCTGCCTGGGGAGAGCTCTCCCAGCTGAGTGACCTGCTGTGGGGATGGCAGGAGCTGCTTTATGTGTTTCCCAGGGAAGGGTGCACCAAAGGGAGAGGAAGGGGTGTCTTGGGAAAAGCAGCTTTGAAACTGAGTCACAACTTCCAAAAGAATGATTGTGCCCTGTCTACTGGTCCAGTTCAGAAGAGCACCTGGAGAAATGGGCAGCTGGGAAGAGTGCCTTGTTCTTGGCTTGCAGCCTTGTCTGGATGCTCTTTGGACCTGAGCAGAGGAGAGGCTGGAGGGGTATCTGCTCCTTTTCGCCTGCTGCCCTGAGAAGATGGTGTGTTAAGTGCCTTCCAGGCAGGGAGTGGTGCCAGCAGTGGAACTGCCAATGGTATGTGCTAACTTCAGGAGTTCAGCTTATATTCACAAGATAGCTGTACACCTGATTATGTTTATGGGCTTGGATTTTCTGTGAGCTGGGAGGCTTTGCTCTCCCTGCTGTTCCTGTCTCCTATATTAATTCACTCACTGACATCTGTAACTCTAAGTCATGTGTTGAAGGTATGCAGCTGCCTCCTTGATCTGCAGAGAAATTTGGACTGTCTCTGTGATCTTCTTCAGCAGCAGAAGCTATTTTAAGATGCTGTTTTAGTGGCAGTTCAGCACCTGGATATACCTGAATAATTTGATTTATGGCCTACCCAGATAGTTTAAGCACTTGCTGTGTTGTAAGATTTAGGAGAAAATAAAAATTGCTGTAGATAGGCCATTTGTAGTGGTGACAAATACCTTCTCCTTTCCACAGAGCTCTACCAGTTCCTTCAGATGTCTCTTTCAAGCAACAATAACCAAATGTAAGGATTGAGGTTAAGTTGTTTGAAATGCACATTACCATTATAAAAAGTTTAAAAAGCAGCAGTGGAGAAAGCAGGGCCCAGCAGTAGCAGGAGCATCGTGTACCTGCCATCTGTGTACACCAGGTACCTGCCCTGGTCCTCACTCATCCTCTCTGTACCTCTGAACAAAACCCAAATCCTTAATGACCTAGAACTGATGCTTTTTGTCTAGTGTTTCTCTTTTCTGTTCCCACCTGAAGATAAAGCATCAGGAGGGTCATGAGCCAGTGTCAACTTGGATTCTGATTGTTGGATGTTGAGAAACTGGATTGCTGATCCTGATCTGAGTTCTAAAGTACATGAAGTGTTGGATCATTTCTTTGATCCCAAATAAAGTATTTATGTAAATTGACTTACAATAATAGCATCAGTAATACTAAAATAATACTAAATTCTATAAATAATGCCACTACTACTGTTTCTGATTCAATCCTTGCTTATAGAACAAAAAGTGTGAAAGCTGCATCTTATTTGAGCCAATCTATTTATTTGCATACTTGTTAAAATTGACAGCAAAAATAACATGGAAACTCTGCCTGTCCAGCAGGCTTTTTGGTGCTTAAAATGCCTTTCTTTAAAAAATTTCATATTTGTACCCTAAAAAATTAAATGGACTATGAACTTGTCCCTAGAACTGTAGTTGTAAGGTGCAGGCAGTGCTGTCATGTGAGGAGCCTGCAATGAGGGACAACTCCTGAGACCTGGACTCTCAGGAGGGCCAGGATTCTGCTGGAATGCTTTGGGACACTGGTGTGTCCTGAGTTTTAGTTTGCAGGGGGGCAGATGCATGGGGGGGGGCTGTAAATTTGCCAGTGGATGTGGAATAATCTTTCCTTTTTCCTACTAAGGAGCTCAGCATTCAGGTGCATGTTCCCTGTGCAGCTCAGCAGGATGAGTTTGGAATGATGCCTGAGAAGGGAGGTTGCAGGGATTGGGGGCATGCTCAGACTTCAGGAGTGCTGGATTGGATGAGGTGAGGGAATAAGCACTTTAGCATTGGAGTTCTTACATTTACAGCCTTTCTGTTTGCTTGTGAAATTCATGGATTTGGTTGCTAATAGGATTTGCAGAAAATAATAAAAACACTCTTCCCTCCAACTTTCAAAACAAGTTTGGCTGTGGCCACTGCATTGTTAGAAAGGTCTGATGGCAGAAGCAGTAATAAAGCTAAACCCAGGTGCCTGTAAGTGAAGTTGAAAAGTGTTTCTCATTGTTCTGGGGTCATTCATTCTGTGTCAGCACTTTGAGGTAAATACTTTAATTTTCAAAGAAAAGAGAATGGCATTTGCAGTGTTTCATATAATGAGGAAACCCCTTTTTGTCTTGCATTGTGCAGCCCAGCAGCAGTGGATGTGGTATTTCTTCCATGTGTGCACCTTGGGTGCATCTTCTCTCTTCTGCCACACAGCTGCAAGTAGCTTAAATCCCAGGGCAGTGTGGGGAGATCCTACAGCTTGATAGAAGTTCTCTGCTAAAACCCCAAAGATCTCTGGTATCCCACAGATGATCATCTGGATGTTTAGTGAAGTTTGTTCTTTACCCAGACTGTCCAAGCCAAAGTGAGACAGGCACGTACTCACCCTCTCCCTTGTCTGTGTTTCTCTCTTTTTGGTCTTGTGGGATTTCTTTGATCCTAAAGTGTGCTGAAAATACATCAATAATGAACCATCCACAGGGACATTAAAATACCTGAGTTTGGCCATATGAATTAGACCAAATCAAAACATGTATGTTTATTTTAACGTTTTTATGGTCAAAGGATGTAATGGGGAGGGAAAGGTCCATCTGCCAGGTAAAAATCTAGACACTGTGTTGTGTCTGATGGGGTTTGTGGACAAGCTTAAACAGGTAAAGACTCTCCTGTTACATGTGCACAGATAAATTTCCTTTTGTGTAGCTCAGCTGTTGGAATTATGCCAGTGCTGTGTTACCGCCCCAACAGACAGAGCACAAGGCCCTTGGAGTCACCAGGTTTGTGCAGGTGAAATAACTGAATATTGTTTTAAAGGGTTGGTTTGGTTCTTTGGTTGCTCTCAGTGCTGTGTCCCAGGGAGCAGCTTCTCCTCCCTGATAACTTCCAGCAAAATAACCATTAAAATAACCCTACTCTTTTCAGTCCCTATTTTCGTCTTTGGGGGTTTTTTTAATTGTGTTTTCTGTATCTTCTTATCCTTTACTGCAAAGGCACAGCATGTCTCTGCCTTTCTTTCAGAAAAATGAATTCCCCTTCCAGAAAGGGTAATATAGTTGCACTTAGATTATTGCCATCTCTAGTAATTCTTAAATCCTGGTCTTATTCTGACTTTGACCATTAACATCTGGATCTTGTTTCAGGTTTGGTCAGGCCTGACTGTAGTGGTATTAAAATTGGAGCTCTGCTTCAATTCTGTCAGTTTAATGTACTAAAAATTGGTGACTTTTAGATGAAAAACATGCAAATGGTGTATACAAGGTGAAGATACTCTTTTTTGGCATGTATTTCTTAAGCAAATCTCTGAAATGTTGTCCTCTCTGCTTCTGAAAGGAGAAACATCCTTATGGTTTCTTAATTGAATTTTTTTGGGTCAAAACCATCTGGAGCTGAGGAAGTGCCAAGAGTGATGTACTGGACAGTTTGTGGTGTACCTCTGTGTTTGGGTTTCTTTTTCTCTCCTCCCCTGTGGTCCACTGCCATCCACTGTCCCATGTCACACCCCTTCAAGGAAAACTGTTAGCAGCGAAAAGTCATGGGAAAGTAGTCCAGGAAAAAGAGGGGAAATGAGGATCTGGTTATGGGGAGGACTGACAAATCTGCTTTTCTATGCTCTAGGGATATACTTGAAACTTTGAGAGCATTTACAGAATAAAAGGTATAGCAGGAGATGTAAAAGGAGTAGCTGGAATAGTGAGGGTTTCCATCCCAGCTGTGCGTGGAGTTGTCGTGGCTGATGATGACACAGACCACAAATGCTGCATTATTAGAGAGAAAAATAACTTAAGGGACTTTGGTTTTCCTGAGACAAGGGAAGAATGATTCATTGTCAATAGAATAAGGAATTTGAGATACAGCTTAATTCAGTGGTGGTGTTTATACCAACTTCTAGCCAGAGGCAAGGCAGGAAGGCAGTAATTAATTTTGGAAGTCCTCAAAATTTGCTTCAGATGAGTGGCATTAGCAGTGGAGCAAAAATAGAAGTAGTTGGGGAAGATTTGCCAGAAAGAATAGAGTCTTGAGATTGGGAGTGTATTTCTGGAATTAGGGTGTTCTGCAAAGCATAAGAAAGATGTAATTCAGTGGGTGACACGCAACAGTCAGCTGTTCTACAATGCATTTTCAAGTCTGTTTTGTTGCCTTTATGCTCTAAGAATAGTTGACCAGAAAGCTATTGAAATACTGTCTGAGGATTTGGCTTGTAAAACAAAAAATATAATACAATATATAGTAAGAAAGTAAATGTGCAACAAGCATGTGAGCAGTGAAGTATAATTTCCTCTTCAGAATGTATTTTTGATAAAAAAAATTAGAGCTGCTGCCACATGTGAACTTACTGGTTTTCCAAAAAGGAGAAGAATTTTTGCCAACTTGGTTTTGTCTCCCTTTTCAGGAGAAAATTAATTTGGGTGAGTATTTGAGGTGGTGACACATGAGGACATTATTGAGAGCACTGAGATATCCAAGAACCCCAGCCTGTAAAATAAACTCCGTCAGAAGCATCCTCATGCCTCCAGCCTTGCCAGTTGGTTGTACTGTACAACGAAATCTAAATTACAGGAGTGCAAGGTCTCATTTCTTGAATGTGCCTCTCACATTTCTGTTTCTGAAATAGTTGTTTGTATAAACCACATAGTTTTGAAGTTTGCAGCTGCAAATGTTACTCTGTGATGTACAGGATTCCAGAAGCTCTGTCTGTGATAAAGAATAGGTTTGAAAGATCGAGGCTTTACAGGTGTTCCAGTGTTTTCAGTAGGTTCTTTTTAATTCTTGTTTGTATTCCAAGTAGCTTGGTTTTGGAGATCTGAATTTAGCTGTTCACAGGAGTGCACAGCAGCTTCTTCTTCCTCATGGATTTCAGTGTGTTTGTATTAGGATATGGAAAAGCAAGTTAGCTTCAAAATGTGTGTATGGTCGGCTCTTCTTTGTGTGATGTTGTTTTCTCTAGAACACAAAGCATAACTTCATTTCTGATTGTGATTGCTTGTGCTAATATGGGAACTTGGTTCTGTGGTCCTATGGCTTTTTAACACTGAAGAGTTACACAGAAAAGGCTTTTTTAGTCACTTAAAAGTTTTCTTTTGTTTTCAGTAAAAACGGAGAAAGTGACTTAAAATTGCTGACAAAGAAAAAGTGATAAAATTGTCAGTGGAGAGCTTGGTTGAGGACTATAAAATTCCCATTCTGCATTCTTTTATGAATTGCTTGGTAAATAGTGGAGACTAACTCCAAGGATTCCATACAAAATAGTTTTTCAGCTGTGTTATTTGTTTGAAGAAAGTTGTTCTCCTTGTAGATGGTATTAAATAATTAACACAATTTAGTGCTAATTTTGGTGTCTGATAACATTTGGATGTTTTTGGTACAGTAACTTTCATCTTCAAAGCAGTAAAGCAGGCTGATGTTCAGAACATTTTACAACAATAATCGGCTCTTGCTCAGAGCCTAAGTAATTATTTGCTTGCATTAATTGGGGATAGAAAGGTCACTGTCAGAATGGAAAGGGGAAATAAAGGTTAAATCTTATTTAAAAGTGAATGCTGAAGAAAGCCCAAACTGCTTTGGGATTTAATGGTTCTGTTGTGAAGACTGAGGAAGACTCTTGGTCTTGACAATCCTCTGTCAAGGCTTCTAAAATGATGTTGATGATTGCTGATGTTCATGCTACAAAGGAGGAGAAGGCAGAGCAGCCACCTGGCAGATGATTCAGTAAATTAAGGTTGGCCAGAAATTTCATGGCTTTAGTTTCTTGGGAGTGTCCAACCCCCCAAATCTTCATGGAGACTCCAGTCAAAATGGGGCCAGTGAGTAGGGAAATCCATAGGGAAAGGGATTTCCGTGTCAAATGGGATCAGGGTGCTGGAAATGACCCCACAACCTCTGTTCCCTCAGGCACCAGCCCTGAGCCTTTTACCTGTTCAAGGCTGGGGCATCACCCTCTCAGCTGGGCATTCTCTGTCAGTCCCTGCTGGTCCTCCTTGGTCAGTGAAGTTTTTGTAGACCATGGGACAGTACTAACAGATGAGGCTGGAAAATTTGGCTTGTTAAGTAACAACCTAAAAACCTCCTGGGAACCATGTCTGTCAGGAATTTGGGAAAGTGGTGGTTAATGGAAGGCTGAAATCTGCCTTAGAGCACAAGAAAGCAGTTTCTTTTCCATCTCGTTGTAAAGCATCCCATTTGAGAAAGGAACATTTTTTGATTTGCTCTTTTTGCAGTTGTTAATTTTAGATGAGAGCATAATTACTTCTTGTTAATTACAGTGAAAACAAATAGTAAAATTGACTCAGTGCGTAATTTTATTTTTTTGATAGTAGGAATCTTTTAAAATCAAGTTTGCTATTGTGCTTGAAATGTATCTATTGCTAAACATAATAAACCCTGAATCTCAGTAGTAAATGACGGTTTTGTCAGCAGTGCTCCTCTTTCACGGACAGGAAGCTGTAAATGTTCCTGTGCTCCCAGGCCGTGCACGTGTGCCTCTGTATCAGTTCACATAAAGGGCTTCACAAAAAGCCCCGACAAACCCCAACCTCAAACCTTGGCTGGTTTAATTGCTGTTGTCGTTTTCCCCCCAGTTAATCCAGCCTTGTAAAAGCGCCCCTGCCACCAGGTTGGGGTTTCTCAGCCCACGCCTGCTGGGTCAGCTCTGGGTTCCTGGGGCAGGAGGGAACTGGGGGTGCCTCACCCCCCTGGGGAGCCGATGCTGCTCCCCACCCCACACCCCTGGGTGCTGCTCTGCAACTGCAGTTGTTTTTCTTGGAGCAGTAGAGAAGCATGACATGGGCCTGCTCTTATTTTGTGGGAAGTGATAAACGCTCTGGCAATAGGTGGAGTTTTTTTCTACAGTAAAGTTTTATAGATGGTACAAAACTGTTTTCAGTCAGGTATATTGTTTTTCGGATTTTTTTTTTTAAACTCTAGGCTGTAACATACTGGTTTTCCAGTATGAATGTCCAAAAGATTCTTATGGAAACCCCGTGTATTTACATCAGATTAGCCACCCTGGATTGAGCAAAAATTGTTTAACCTGGTGTCTTGAGGTCTGTCAGGAGCAGATGCTGATGTTAAACATGAGTGCAGGGGAGGTTTGGCCAATTCCCTTCCCTGCTGTGCACACCCCGAGGATATCTGAGCTTGGCCACGCTGCCTCTGTGCCTTTTCACTGCTCCTCACAGAATCTTCTTCCATTCACTGCTTTGCCTTTGGAAGTGAACTGGGAATAATATATGCTTTGTGTGAGTTCACTGTGCTGCTGCCTGTTGAGCATTGAGTGCAGCCTGGTTAACAGCCCTGCCTCCCTCCTCCATCTTAAAAAGATATTGGAGAAGTAAAGAAGTTACAACAAGGAAAATAAAGATCATAAAAGGTATCAAATGGCTGCTGTAGCAGTAAGGACAGGGAAGGGTCCATCTGGTGCTGGTGTCCTGGATAACTGGGGAAAGATGTGCAAAAATCTGGAAAGCAGATTTTGTTTCTTTAAACTTCCATTCTGGTAATTGAATGCAAAGCCCCTTGGATATTGTAAGTAGTAGAAAATCCCATACCCTCCTCTAGTCACCTCTCCTCTGATGTGAATGCATCAAGTCTGTTTTCTCTGTCCTCACTCTTCACCTCTTAATGTGTTACATGAAGGAGCTAAACCAGCTCACACAACAGGTTTTATTTCTGTACAAACAATATCTTTCTGCTTCCCTACATTACAGTTCATATTGCTCTGGTACTTGGTGCACTGTGCTAATGAGAGCCAATAGTGGATCTTTGTTATAGAAGCATCACTTCAAGGACAGTGTACTTGTGATCTGTGCTCAGGAAGTCCTAAGATGTTCCAGCTGTGTGTCCCAGTTGGGCAGTGTGTACATCCAGTGGCATTGGTCACCACTCTTGGTGAACTCAAGGACACAGGTTCTGCATTTTTCTACATTGGCCATAGGACAACCAGATCAAGTTTGATTTCAGCCAGATCAAGTCTGTGTTTTCATGCTGCTCTGCACTAACAGACACTCTTGAAACATGTTCCATAGTTATCCTAAAAGGAGTGATTTCCTATGAGTACATGTGATTTAGACTCCTTTGCTATGCAGCATGGAAGCCTGAATTTAAGCTCATTTGTGTTGTCTAATGAGAACACACAGATGTTAACTGTGCTTTGCTTTCTTTTTCACAGTTGCATACAGTTTTAAATGTTAGTTTCTTGAATCTGATATATTTGCCTTTCCCTCTTCTCACTGAAGCCTAGTCCCAGAACTAGGAACCACCCGTAACCCCTGAGTCAAATTCCTGTGAACTTGCTTTACACCTCTTTGTATGTCTCTGCACAGCAGGAAGCATAAGAAAGGAGGGGGTAAACAAGAGCAATCTTAGTAAATCTCTAACGAGAAGGGTAGACCTTTGAAAGCATTACTAAAAATTACAGGAAGAAACGCTGAAGGTGTTAGATCCCTGTGACGTTTCTGTGCATATTGCACAAGTTTCTGTGGCTTGGAGTGATCTTTCCTGTTTTAAAGGTAAATTAAAGGATGAGGCTAAAATAGGTGGTTTGTATTTTTTTCTCCTAATGCCCATAAAATTAATTCCAGTGCAAATCCATATTATTATCTGGTGGTGTTCTTTGCTAGGAAATTATTTTTGTATTCAGACTCTTAACATGGACAGATCATTAGCATTTCAACTGTTTAAAAATCACGTCAGTATTAGGAAAAAAGATTTGATGTATTCATGCTACCTTTCCATGCTCCTGCAACACTGCATTCTTCAAGCTGAGTTCGGGAGTGAGCAGTGCAATTAGCATTTGCTGTAAGGATGAATCTGGTCTCAAACAGAATTGCAGAATCTGAAATACTGACGAGTTATATTCGGACTTTGTAGCAAAGTAAGTGCACAGCAGCAGTTCCTTCAGAGCCAGTTTGGGCAAGTGGTGTGCGTGTGTGATCATACCATGTAAGGCAACGTTCTGTCCTACTGGTAAATGGGCAAAACTTTGCTGCTGCTTAAGCACATAGCAAGTGTTCACTTGTAGTATTTGCTTTAATATATGTACCCCAATACGGTGAAAGGGTGGACTATTCTCATGCAGAGTGATACAGAAGTGAGTGCTGAAAATTTATGTGTCTGAGGAATAAAAATCGTTCTGGTCCAGGTGGTGAAGGTGTGGGCTTTCTAGGCTTTCACAAAGAAAGAGGGAGGTGCTAATGGGAGCAGACTCACCAATTCCATAAAATTCCATAAAGTGCTCATATTACTATCTAAACAAACTGATTTTAATTACTCTTTAGCTGTTTTTCTTAAAACACCAAGGACATGTCCACAGTGCTGGGTATGGTGTCATGCACTATACTCAACACCTGGGGCTGCCCTGACTCCGGCTGAGTGTGCATCCTTTTCTTCCCTCTGTCAGAACTTCATTTTTCTGGAAGTAGCTTTTCAGCCTCTGTAGTGATGCTGCAGTGCTTGGCCTTCGTTGTTGCAATAGAGAAATCCATTACTCAGTGGAGCAGTAAAACATCAAGAGGGGTGTGATACTGGGAAAATACATTGTTTAGGGCGTGTTCAGTAGGTTGGGATGGAGTGCCCGGCCTCCTGCAGGGATGTAATCACACTGCCATCTCTGGAATGTGCAGAGACAAGATGTGACGAGTTAGGGGAGTTGCTTCTGTAGCAAAGAGAAGGTAGTGCAAGTCCAGGGGCTGTTGCCATAATAGGTCATGACACTTCTGATGTTTCAGCCTTTCCTTATCATGGAGGAAAATAATGTGTCTTGTCAACTGTTCTAGATAATGTTTTTGAATATTACAGGGGAGCCAGAAGCAGTCTTCCTGCCTTTCTTCTTGATCTGATAGTTTTCTAGAAACAAAACCTAAGGTAACAAAGCTCTTCAGATTAGGAAAACGATCTGTGAAAGATTTTTCAGCAAACTTTTTCTGGTCCTGATGACTTCCAAGAGGTTGTGACACTGTATAATGGGGAAACCAGGTTAGTGAAAGAGGTAGGTTGGTATGTTTTTGATAAATAATTTCACTGTGTTGTAGAAAAACTCATGCTGGTACTGCTGTCTACCACAGTTAGTGAACACCTAGAGCTTAAAAAGCATTTGAAAAATTCCTTAAAATGTCCATTTGAAGGCCTTCAGCAAGAGCATAAAGCTGTAAATTTGTTGGATAATTATAGGTATGTAGTTAGTGTCCAAACTGAACTCTGGTTCATGGAGTCTTTCATCTAATGCTGAATTATTCATAAAGCAGTGGGTTCAACTGCTGAAAGCAGGTGTTCATTTAGTCACTGTTTGTTGTAGTAAATTTTTGGGGTGACTTCTTAAGTGGTAGCTCTAAGACCACTGAATGAGTGTATTGATAATGCCATAAGTGCTTTATATGTGTCTGTAAGACTTAATCACGTTTTTCAGACTTGAAAGTTTTGTTCTGTAAAGTGTTACCAGACTGCTCCTCTCTTTGAAGATAAGCAGATAAATGAGTTTCCTTATCAAACTGCCTGCTTTATGGAGCAGGCTCCTTTTTCTCAGCTATTTTTCCATCCACAAAGTTACATTGTACTTCCCTTGTATTTTCACCTGAAGGTAACTGTCTTAGTGGGATGAAGTTTCTGGTACTATTTACCTTGTGGACTGGTATCGTTCCTGCCTGTTGGTCAGTGGTCAGTGTCTAACTGCTTTGTTTTACCTAAGAATAGAACAATCATGTAATCTGTTAATTCTTTTTTTTTTCCCCTATTCATTACTTACATTGGCAGAATCGGCCATCCTGTGCTTTGTCAGACTGTCCTCTTTGGCCGGGCAGGCACAGTGATGGGAAGGCAAGGCAGCAGCAATGTAGGGATTGATCAGGGCAGTAAGTGGTGTGACTGTCTAGTCATTGCTGCATGTCATGTAGGCATGGCAGGGATGATGAGTCTGCTTCCAGGAACCTATCCCATCCCAGTTCTTTTATTTGCTGTCTCGTGCAACATCATCTCCTTCTGCAGGGCATTTGCAATTCCCAGTCAATAATGCAGTAATTATTTGTTTCAGATTACAATTAGAGAGCAAGGGACTTCCGTATAATGGTGTTTCTGTTTTGGGGTTTTTTTTCTAAGATCTAAGATTGACTATTGCTCTTCAGTGAATAAATGTCTTTTCTCCTTTCTTTCTAAATTTGCTAAGGCAAATTTTGAAAGCACTGAAGAGCTTTAAACCTTGTGTCCCTAGCTAGAAGTCTGCTCACTTCCTATGTTTGTAACACCTTTCTCCCTTATGTAGATAAAGGAGATACTTCTCTAGAAGCATTTTCCCTTTAAGATTAGTCATTGTCCCTCATAACTCTTCTGTTTAGATCTTACACTGTTTAGATAATGAACCATGAAGGAAGAAAAAGAGTAAATGAAATCAAAGCAAATTCCTCATTGTTTTTCTAATGAGAGAATTAACTTTTAACTGTAAAGACAAATGACTTATTTACACATCTGTGACAGCAGTTATCTACACATTGACATCAGTCTATAGGATCACTGGGGTTTGTGTGCTTCCCTTTCTCTTTCCATTCTACTGACCAAATTCATCTCATTCCCTGTTACTGTTAAAAAGTTTTAAGTCAATTGCTTTGCTTTTGAATGTCATTTGAAAGACAGTCACATTCAGAAATACCTCTTCGGATTTTTCATTACAGTAACCTGAAAAATGTCTTGGATAAATGAAACTGTGTAGAACACTTTTCATTTAATTCCTTTTCTCTTGAGTCATTTTGTGCAATCAGTGGAGTTTGTGTTCTAACTGCAGGAAGGAATTACAGGCCCAATAGTTTCTCCTACTTTGGAAGGACTGAATTCTTTCAGAGGAGATGAGGGAGAAATTTTCATTTTTATGCTTCGAGTAGTTCAGAGATGGACTTAATTTCATTCAGATCATGTAGCTGGGAGCTTGTTTGGCTAATTTTGGTGTGTGTTGTTCTTTTGGTTTTATTTTTTTGGTTTGAGTGTATTTTTTTTGTTCATTTGGTTTTTGTTTGTTTTTTTAAAACCCTGCCTCCTGGGAGTACTGCCTATTCCTCTGGCTTTCATAGCAGTGATTCCCAGACTTTGGGAGAAGAAAGAGCCCACAAGTTTTCTTGTGAGCTGTTACAGCCTGATAAAAAACAGTTCCACGGGTTCACTGGATGCCTGCAGCTGCTGACAGGCACAGTCTGGGGAGCCTTTGCTGCAGAGTTGTGAAGTAACCTGTTGGAATTGCTTTTTCCAGTCTGTACTTCATCTTCTCCGCTTTATTCTAACTTTCCTGTTTCTTTTCAAGAAGTAATATCTGTGCTTGAAGGTTTTCTGAATGAGTCTCATGAGTGTCCTCTTGGCACCACCACAGTCCAGCAACTGCTTTGGAAAGCATGGCATCTCCTGCTTGCTTTAGGAGTTTCTCAGTTATGTGTTTTGATGTGCTGCCCAATGGTTAAAATAGCAAAGGTTGATTTCATGGTAAAAGAGGTGATATTTGTTACAGCACTTGAAATCACAGAATCTTATTCATTATTATTTCTAGCAATGGTGATTTTTGAATTTATTTTTTTTAGTTGTGTGCTGTTGTCCATGTCAGACTAGAATTCTGAATTATGCACTGAAGTAAACTTGTAATGGTTTATTTAAAATACTGATGTATTTAAAAGTATTTATTTTAAAGAACTTTTGAAGAGATTAGTTTGTTCCATGATTAAGAGATGTTCTCAGTGAGTGCTGACGAGCAGCAACTCTGCCTGGCTGCCCAGGGAGTGTTACAGGTTTGAGTTCTCACACTGAGGTGCAGAGCTGGACCTGGACTCTGTATTCAGCTTACAGTGGATATCCTTTATGCTGATGTCATTTGAATGCTACAGGGTGGACATTGCTCATTGTTCAGTGAGTTTTACATTCTCTGACTGTATTCTTACCTCCTGCCACCCTATATTTTTGCTCAGTAAGTCCCTTAGTGTTCACTGCAGGTTCACTCATCCACTGGAATTCACACACACCCCCTCTCCATTTATCCTACCTGTACACACTGTTCTATTTATATTTACATTAAAAAATTACTAAAAGGCCCTTTAAAAACCTTTATGAAGGCTTTGATTCTGGAATGTCCTTTCAGTCCAGCAGCAGAGGAGAAAGTCGTGTCATTTCAGCTTTCCCCCACTAAAGCAGAGCCCTGGATATGCCCTTTAGTTCAGCGGGAGTGACTGACTGCCCTTGGCAGCTGCCCCCTCCTTTCTGGGATCTCTGTGGCACTGCTGGTGCAGGTCTGTGCAGACTGTGGGACTAGAGGAGCCCTCAGCAGGGGTGATTTCCATCGTGGGGCGGATGTGTGTGATAATTGTAACCACGTGTTTGTGTCGCTGTTACTCCTCCGCTCTGGGCTCTAAACCTCAAAAGGAAACAAATGTTTCATAACCTGCTGGGGAGACACTTCAGTTTCTCCTCGTGGCTGCCTGGCTGCAAAACCTCATGACGGGCATCAGTGATAATCTTTCAGACTGGGACTTCTTGATGGGATATGAGTTAGTGAAGTTATAGTTCCTTGTCATCATGGTTAAAATAGCAACAGTTTCTGCTGTAATTGAATTGCTGGGATTGTGGAGTCATTGCCCACAGGTGTTTGGTGCTGAGCAGCTGTATCCTGCACTTCGGAGAGGGAGCACATCCTGCAGTGCTCCCGTCTTGTGACAGGATTTAAGTTGTGCTGAAAGCCACACAAACTTGACAAAATCTTTTCTGCTTTTTCATTAACAGGAAAAAAATATGGCAAACTTTGAGATTCCTTCCTTGTAGTTTTGAATTGTTGAGTCCATCTTATTAAACAGGCTGAATCCAGCTGAACAGCTTTTAAAAAGACTATTCAAAAAATCATTGATGCTATTTTTGTCCTGATTGTTTAACAGTGCAAGTATTTGAATATGGTAATGTTGAGATCATGGTCCATAGCAAGGAGACTTCTGTATTTTTAATACTTTCAGGTCTGTCATTGCATGGCAAGATTGTAAGAATTCTGAGAATTCAAGGTTCTTTTTTTTTTTTTTTTCTCCTTCTCCCTCCTCCTGCAGCAAATGCAAAAACCATTTTACTTTCTGGCTTTTACCTCAACACTTGAGTGACAGACTTAGTTAATGAGTGATGGGAAGTGTGCCTCTGAGAGTCACTTGTATATGATCCAATAATTTGTCTGTGTAAGGTGACTGACACTTCTTACAAGCTTCCCAGTCTGTATTGCCATGCTGCAGTTCCATTTTGGTTACATACCTCAGTGTCTAGACTTTATTTCATTTCATGATCTTTCAGTAAATAAGTGGAGCTCTTTTTTTTTTTTTTTTTCTTTTCTTGTGCAAACTCACTATTGTCTGAATGTTTCTTCTTGGAAGTTGTCTTAACCTCTAGACTCAAAGACCACCCTTGAACTCTTCAAGATGTATTTTTTGTTTATAATGCAGTGGCATGGGCAGAGGGAAAATTGTATCAGCTGTTAAATGTTTCAGCAGAAATTGTCACCACTATTTTTCATGTTGCCTTGCATTTCTGTAATGAAAGTGTCTATGAAGGCTTATGTGTTGGATTTCTGGGAGGTAGACAACACCTTGAATGCTTCTCACCAAACAGTGTGGCAGTGTCTTAAATTCTTAAATTTTGCTATTGAAAGCTGTATTTATTTCTTATTTTGCAGTACTATATTTAGTGAGTTAAAAACATTCTCTATTTATAAGGTCACCTCATGCTTTGTTGTGATGCTTTTTTAATTGATGTGGTTTATGTTAACTTTCAGTTGATTAATGGACTGCATCTCTAATTTCTTCCAGGGATGTGATTAAAACTGGGTATTCTGGTCTGGGAATGGATAGATGACATGACTGGGGTGATGTTGACACTCTGGTTGAAGCTGCATTAAAGACAGCAGTGTATTAAGCAGTATGTTTGGTAGGAAGGTTTTACTGGCCAATGTGGACAGGTATTTTTTCTCCTTCTTAATTCTGTAGTGTATAATTTGAATAAGTCTTTGGCATTGCCTCTGCTTGAGGCAAAGGAAAACATGTTACTTAATTGAATCTTGGTTTGATTTTACAATTCTTTCCTGTGAGCTCTTAAGGACAACAGAGGAAAACATAAATTACTGGTTTTCAATGCTGTAGTAGAAAACAGATTTTGTCATACTGCTTACTGGTACATCTGTAGAAAAGAGATTGTGTTTTGTTTGTGTAAAGGATTTGCTGTAGTAGTTGAGTTTTATTAGCAGTTAAAAAACTTCCTTAGTTCACAGAAGCCAAAAACCTTGACTAATGTTATGTGGGTTCCATATCTGAAAGCTGTATCACAAGCTGTGTGTCTATATGTCAGGGAAAGCAGCAGGGACATTCACCATGGTTCATTTGTCTTATCACTAAATAGTATCTCTCAGAAGCTGCCTCTGTTCAAGCTGATTGCTTTTGCTATGATCTCCTCTGCATTTTCTCTCTCTTCTGCAGCCGTTCATGCTTCTGGGGAATGTAGAGCAGTAGCTCAGAGAAAGCTCTGTTTTCTTAGTTAAGAACAATTCTTTCCCCATAAAACATGGTTATCAATATTTAAAATCCCCTTTTAAAAGAAAACTTTGGGTGAGATTTTAGTGAAGAACTGAACTATTCCTGTTATGTGCTTCAGTTTGTTTCTAGGTACTAAGTTGCTCTGATGATAATTTTAAAAAGAAAAATAATTTTAAACTCCCTAGCATTAATTTAGTGTGAGCAACTGTTGACTTGCTGAGTACATGCTGTGTGCTTTTAGGGAACAGTGCCCCAGAGGGCTGCTTCCTGCTAAGAACAGCATCATCCTGTTAAAAGGTTAAAATGTGGAACAGGGTATGGAAATGAACTTGGGGATCTTTCCTTCTTACTCCTCTTTCTATCACTTTTCCTGTTTCTGAGTTGCAGCGGTTCAAACCTGTTCCCCCCATAATTTTATTGTAGTTAATCTTTATTTTAACTTACTGTTCTGTGGTGCTGCAGCGTTGTCAGTGCCAGTCCCTGTTGGTGGAGACTCCTGTGGCTCTATTGCACAGGAGCCGATCTTGTTACAAATCAAAACCTCAAGACGTTCTTGATTCGGCTTTTATTCTAATTCTGAGAAAGGTGTGCCCGTTATCATGGGTGCTGCACACTGTACACTTCAAAACATCCCTTTCACTCGTGCCTCAGTGAGATCTGCTGCACCCTGTGAGCCCTGAAAGCCGTGTTGGAGCGGCGAGTTCGTGATCTGCGCGGCTCTAATCCAGGAGTAAGTCTCTAACCTGATCTGTTCCTGTTCGTGGGGAGGGCAGAGGTTACCGGTTCTGCGGATTTACTGGAAGAGTAAACAATCAGAACAGGAGTGCTGGGTGTGACAATGTCTTCTTGTGTGCTGTGAATTGGAATGAGGCTGCAGTAAGGAAAGGGAGGACTGTGAAGCAACTGGTGACTGATCCTACTGCACTTCTCCCATGGCTTATCCCACCCTCGGCGTGAGCTCCCTGGCTTTTAAAAGACTTGAGTGGTGAGCACACAGCCATTTCCTGTTGTCACTGGTGTTTGTCCCTTTGGTACAGGAGAAGTTGGGCTGCAATCCAGCAGAAGACAAGCATCCAGGCTAGCTGGCTCCATGCTTCTTGGCACCTGTTGCGTACAGCCCGGCTTCCCGGGCGGAGGTGTCCCTGGGTGCCCGGGCGTGGGGGAGGCGGTGGGAGCTCGGGCTCTGCTCTGTCCAAGGTGCTGACGGGCGGAGCGCGGGGCTGGGACCCTGTGTGTCCCTTGGGAACCGTCACCGCAGCCCTGGCTACACACACAGGCAGTAACTTGGGTGTAGCTTTGGGTGTAAAACCAGCCTTACAGAAATCGGTGACTGTTGAGAGATAGTAGAATATACAAGTTAATACTAGGGCTGGTACAGCAATGAGAAACTCATCATACCCTTTAAATCAGAGTGTCTTTTGAGTAGTGCTTTGTCCTTGACATGGTTGCAAGGGGATATAAGTTTTACAGTTTGATGATAAAACCCAGTTTATCCAAGAATGTATCCTCTTCCCTGTAATCATACTGAAACTATCCATTGCTTTGCTACACAAGCAGTGGAAGAAGGTGTTTTGGTTGTTGGATGAATGAGAAAGATGCTGTTCAGTCAAAGCAGTGCCTCTTTTAAATCCTGGGGGTTTAGTTCGTTGTCTCATATCTTTTGGGTTAGTGGCACTTATGTATGTTTTAAATGGTCACTGTAGCAAAACTTTATAGCAGTGATGACAAGAAACTGGAAAATGTTTTATCTAAAATGTTCTTTAATCCTAAAGTATTTCCTTTCCAATTTTCCCCAAGTGAGATTTAAATCTTACAATTACATTTGATTAGAGGTTTAGGGTTTTTTTCTTTAAAAAACCAGTAACACTGAAGTAGTCTCAAAGTTTATTGTTAGAAGGAATTGTTTAGAAAGCCTTTCTTTGGAAACTTGTATCTGTGTAAAAAATGCACTAAGTAATTAAAAAGTTTTATTTAATGAGATTTGATTGTGAGATGCTGACTGCAAGGCTGTTTGGAAACTTTGAAGTCAATTTATGTTCTTGTATTCCACATTAATGTGGATTTTTTTCTTCATCCATACATATTCATCTGTTTGAAGAATTTTGGTTAGACACCTACCAGTACAGTTGTTCTGTGAAGTGTGTGTCGTTGGCGTGTCTTTAAGTGCTACCTGAGACAAAACTGTTAATTTCTGATCAGTAATTACTTGGTTAATTTTTACATCCTTTTTTTGTCTTAGCTGGAGATACAGACGATCCTCCAAGAATTACTCAAAATCCTGTGATTAATGGGAATGTGGCAATGGCTGATGGACACAACAACACTGAAGAAGATATGGAAGATGGTAAGTAGATATTTCAGAAAAAATGTGGTTTGTTTGGCTTCTCTATTGTTACGATTTCGAGGAGAAAATGGTTCATATCTTACCTGTGTCCTCTGAACTGCAGCTCATTATAAAAATGAAACCCTCTGTAGTTGTGGCTGCTGGTTTTCTGTATAGGCATCCTTTTAACACACTGTACAATAAGGTTAGACTTCTGAGGGCTTGGGATTTTTTTTCTCATACTCTTTCTAGGTACTCATTTTAAAATTGCTGAAAGTGATACTGTCCATTGTTATGTTTTATGATCCATCCCTTTAAATGTGCTGCAGCTGGGGCTTTGCTGAATAGTAATTTTGTGAGTTATGCAATTCCTTCAGGATGTTGAGAATCCTTATCTGTCCTGCTCTCTTGTCAGGTGGCAGCTGTGCTCTGGTTTTGTCTTTGTATGGTAAGTCAGTGGTAACTATTCTGTTGATGAACATCTTTCCCCCTCAATTCTGGTGCCCTTTTACTTGCAAATGTAAAGGAAGAAATAAGTATTGATGTCCTGTTAATAAAAGAGGACGACATGTATTTTTGAAGTCTTCTCGTTGGCCCATTAAATGGAAATAAGGACGTAGTTTTTTATGTTACAGAAGATCAAATAATTATAAGTAGATGTGTCTAGGTTTATTTAAGGAAAGGTAAAGAGTTTATAATTCACTTAAGCCTGTTATGTTAAGTGAGGAAAATGTGCAATGATACTTTTCTTTGGAGAGGATATGGGCATGGACTGCTCATTTTGAAGAACTAAAAAAATTGAGTTGGGGGAAGGGAGACAACATAGGAGTGGGATTTGCTCCACTCTTATTTCGCATTCATATGAGATACATTCAGGATTAGGCATAAACATTTAGCTACATCTGTGCAAAAATGTTGAGTAATTCTTTGAGAAAAATCAGCATTTCAGCTTAAATGTCAAAAAGTACTTACTTACTTGTATTCAAGGAACATAGAATACTGATAGGAAATAGTAATATTCCACGAAGAGAATAGGGTTTAAAATCAGGACAAAAGCATCTTGTGGTTGAATCACCTCTGTATTATTGGCAAAGATAAAGTTTCCTGTGATCAGAGTCTCACAACAGAATAAAAATGAAGCGTGCTTAGCCTATGAATTTTGTGTGATTACCTAATCTCATTCAGAGGGCTTTCATTTATTGCTCAAAGTAACTAGCTGAGACTGAAACAGGGAATTCTCTTCTTATCAAAAGCTGTTATAAAGAATGTTAAATGTCTTCAGACATTTGGTATTTGGAGGGTAGCAAGAGAAGATCACATGATCTGACACTGACTGGTAAGAACATCTCTTATTTTTAGTAGTGATGTTTATATATAGAAAGCCTGACAGTGTTTGCTTTTGATACAGCCGGTACATTGGTTGATGAGTAAAAAAACTGTCCACTAGTTGGTCTGTATATACTTGTACAAATTGACAAAAGGGACTGAGGCTGCAGAAATAGCTGATGAAACCCAGGCTGTACCATGGCTGCAAGGAATCAGTTATACACCTCTTCATTCAGCATAACAGGGACTTTTTAACCAAAAAACTACTGTAAAAGAGGTTCAATTACCAACTACCAACTATTTGACTCCTCTCAAAACTGGATATGAAGGTAGGGAGAAAACGTATCTTAAGGTATTTGACAAAAGGCTTGTGAAAGCTTCTCGTGCCTTGATGGACTTTCAGCCTGATCAGGAGCTTTGCCCCAATCTGCTGTGGGATATTGTTCAGGATTAAAGTGTGATTTAAGCAATACTCTTAATAGTTCCTAATTATCATATTTGAGTAAGGAGTGCCTGGCAACATCTTGATGCTGTTAGAGCTGTGCATTGACACAGATAGAAAGTAGTGTTATTGCAAAATGTTAGAGTTGCAAAAACATTCCTGAAGCCTTGCATCATCTTAAGTGGATGATGCCTCTTTTCCAAGTCCTGTAAATCAGATTAGTTGCTTGCTGTTTCATTATTTACACATCAGTGCAGTTGCTCTCTTGCTGTTTGTGCTCTTGGTAACCTGGTTTGCAGCATATTGTGTGTGTAATGGACAGCTTGGAGATTCAAAAGATAGGAAAAAATGGGAGACATGGGCTTCTCTGATAAACATGCATTTTTCCTTTGCTGTTACTTGTAGCAAGGTGCATTAATGTGAGCTGATACAGAATGAAGGAAGAGAATTTAGATACTTCTTCAGTGAAATTAATGAGTTTAATGGTTCCTGCAGAAGAGGTGAACAGTAAGATGAAAGGTTGATGCTTCCAGCTGGATCATAGCAACTGGCTTTCTGATGATTTTCTGAGTTCAAGAAACTTTTGAGGTGATTTTTTTTTGTCCAGCTTACCACATAAAGAAATGACTGTTAAGACTGGGGCAAAAAAGTGCAGCTCTTATCCCCTTTGCTGGGGTAGCCAGGCACAGGCACTGCGAGGCACATGGAATATGGGCAGCAGTGCAGCACCAGCAGGACTTTGAGATAAGGCTGTGTTCTCTCAAGCAGTGGGACTAGTACCTGTTGTTGCTCTGTGTGATGTCTCAGCAATTAAAAAGAACCAACTGAAGGACTGTGCTGTGCTTTGTACAGAGAATGACTTAATGAACCAGGCTTTGTGAGCTGGAATAGCAGCTTCTGCAAACAAAGCAAAAAATAGTAAAACCAAGGTTCTGATCACATCTTGTTTGCAAGTGCATCAGAATTCGAAACAGCACATAGAATAAATTTTGTTAGAAGTTAAAGTTCAAACAGGAGGTCCCAAGCTAAACATAAACTCACAGCTTTGCAATTACCTCCTGAAGTCTCATTTCTGTGGAGAATTGCAGAGGCTAGGAGGCTTTCAGAAGCATCAGTCTTAGCCATGTGCTGGTATTGCATGCTGTATTTGGATCATTATTAAAATATTCATAGAATATTCAGCCACTTTCCTCATTAATAATTCAGGTTCAGAATATTTGAATAACCTCAGTGCACTTTAAAGGTAACGACATTTACTAAGAGAATAAAGAAATCTGATTTCTTAAATGTATAAATAGGTGCTTCAATCTTAAAATGGATCATATTCAGTATTTGGATCTTTGATTTAAAGAATCTTTGTTGTAGCAAGGTTCTGATTGTGGCATTCATCTCACCAGTGAAAAAATCTTTCCAGTGTAGCAAATAGAATCTGTTGCATGTACCTTGTGTTCAGGGTCATGTGTTGTGTTTTTAGCTTAGGGATTTGTAGAAGTCCTGCTTGCCACTCTCACTCCTAAATTATCCTGCTGCTAATTACAGTCTTCTACTGGAAACTGTTGGATATGTTTGTAATGATGAAAAATGTATTTATTGATGTGCTCAGAATAATTGTCACATTTGCTAAGTAAACTTAATTTTTAAATATAAGTCATCTTTTAATAGACTATACTTGCTAAAAAAACAAAACAAAAAAGGGCTTTATGGAAGGAAAGGAAAATTGTTATTTTTAAAGCAACTTCTATTTTAGGGCTGACCTGTGTTGAAGCTGGTTTTTTGTGGAGTAGCTACTAGGCATTGCTCAAATATTTTACAGAGAAGAGTGTTCTTCCCTGGTGAGCTCTCGTGCACAGGCTTTCCTGAAAAGAAATCAAGAAATACAGGCAAACTTTCTCTGAAGCATCTGCAGATGCTGCGTGGGCTGGGTTTTTTAGCTGACACTGTAGCAGCACTGCTGCATCCTTGTACTGAAGTGCTCTGAAAGCTGCATCAAAGGAGGCAGAAACCAAACTTGGCTTGTTTTTCAGAAGCTAAGACTGAGCCCAGAAGCACAGATCTTACTGTGAGTAGGGGGGTGGTCTCAAGCTGGTTTGAGATACACGTGATGCAAGACTGATTTTTAAATTGTTCAACATGTTACAGATTTATTTTATCCTGCCTGCAAGTCAAGTTTGAGAGTATACACCTCCTCTGACTGCAGCCTGTCTGGCTCTTGGTTTGAAACAACCAGCACTTTGCTCTGTCAACAGGCAGTGAGTAATGAAAATGGAGAGAGAATAGTTTTTAAGTAATAGACTACTGGTTAACTACACTTACATGTAGGGAAAAAGGAGAAAATAATCCTTTGAACTCCTGTGATACTGAGGAAGCTGAGAGCACAGGGTAGTATGAAGGTTATTGCAGGTGTAGAGGGGAGAGGAAGCTGGTTTGGGCTGCAGTACTTTCAAGAGGCAGTTGGGAATGCTTAGGGCTGTCAGGCCATACACAAATTAGATCAACTGGATTGTGGTTCGAAAGAAGGACAACTGCTTGAAAACTGTTTTGCAAGGGAGGAGAATGAAATCTGTCAAAGCTCCTGGCAGTTGTGGATAAAACTCGATAATTTTCTGTATTAAAGTGTATAATCTTGACACTGTTGCATGTTCTAATCAAGAGTTTAATTTTTCATGTAAGGTAGAGCCCAAGACTCACCTGTTTTTTAAAACATGGTCCAACTGCCTCTGGTGCCATGCCAAGCTAAGTGAACCACTGCTGTCCATGCAGGGAAAGAACACATTTGTTGTACAGCATGTGCCTTGTCATCATTGCACATCTGACCTCTGGCTTGGTGTCACTGTACCTCAGCGCCTTTTGATTTCAGGTGTCACTGCACATGTGACACACCTTCAGTTCTGCATCCCTGTGGGTGCTGTGACAGTGGCAGTGTGACCATGGGTGCTGCCTGCAGCCCTCTGTGCTGTTGGAACCTCCTCACACCCAGCACCAAACCGTGTTCCCTGAATGTCAGGTTGGAACCACAGTAAAGGAGGGGAGTGGCTTGTGCAGCCCTGCCCTGTAAAATTGTTGAGATAAGTTGCAGTTGTTTCCTCCACGTGTACAATATGAGGCATGTCACAATAAAGAGAGCCCAGCCTTGTGCCTTGCTGAAGCTATTGCAGTATCCAGCACCCTGTTACAGCAGAAGCACAACAGATTGTGGTATATGAAGAACTAGATATGTGGGAAGAAGGCAAAATTACTTTAATTGTGTGTGTCAAAATAAGCTCTTAAAAAAATAAAGTGTCTCATTTAACTTTGTTTTAGACCACTAAAAATGTCTTAAGGTTTTGCATACAACAAAGAATACAGCATCCTACTCTTGAGCCATTCTTCAGCAAACTGGTATGACATTTGAAAAAAAATCCAACAACCAGCCTTTGGAGTTTGTCTGTTTTGAAAATATACTGTTGCAAGCCAAAACCAACTAAATGGTAACTTGGTATCAACAGGGCATTTGAGCAGTTGTGAAAATCTTTTGTGCATGTGGATTTGTGCAAAGAACTGAAACTGGGCTGTGGAGATGCTACACAACAAGAGTTGGAGTGGGCTGTGATTTACTTGTAAAGCATTTGATGTCTGTCTTGCTGCACCCTCTGCTTTAGAAGAAACTTGAGTGGTAACAAATCCTAGTGCTAAAGAAGCACTTAAGGAAATAGTGTACAAAGGGATCATCTCTTTCAGTGCTCTGTTTGCCTGAATGGAGTTGCAGTGTTTTTCAAAATGAAAAAAATTGAAACTCAGGTAATTAAGTAGCTCAGTGTCTCTCTGGGATGGGGATGTTTCTGTTGCTTCCAATACCCTGCTACATGAAACATGCTCACCTTGCATGATTTTTTGAAAATAGCATTTTGGAGTGAAGATCACGAGGTTTTTCAAATAATTGTGTGTGTGTTACAGATACAAGTTGGCGATCAGAAGCAACATTTCAGTTTACAGTGGAACGCTTCAACAGATTGAGCGAGTCAGTTCTCAGCCCTCCCTGCTTTGTACGGAATTTGCCATGGAAAATCATGGTTATGCCACGACTCTACCCAGACAGACCACACCAGAAAAGCGTAGGATTCTTCCTTCAGTGCAATGCTGAATCCGATTCCACGTAAGACCCTTTTAATTACTGTACAAATCCTCACTTGATGCTGGTTAATCTATTGCAAGAAATACAAACATCTGTGAAAAATACTTTACCTAGCATTCTGCAAGAGGAAAGAGGTCCTGCAAGGGGGTATGTCTCTCTTTCACTCCGCCTTTCTAAATCTCAACACATAAGATCTGGAAGTTTGTGGTGGAATTTAGACATATTTCTGTTTGATTGCTGGGGGAAAATCCTTGACTGACAGTTTTCTGGATGTGGAAAAAGTTCTGAGTTTGTTCCAAATGGAAATGGTACTGGAGCTTCTCCAACCCCTGCCAAGCTGTAAATCCTGCCCTGTGTAGCAGGTGCCCTGTGTGGAGGCAGAGCAGGGAGTGAGTCTGTCCTTAAGTGGAGTTTGTCACTCATCAAACAAGATATGAACACATAGATGATCTTGGAGTCCTGCATGCAACTTAAAATTGGCAAATAATACAAAAATTTTAGAGGACAACTACAAATTTCTGGAGCATTCCAGCAGCTTATCTAGCTCAAATGCAGACCCCTCAGATGTCCCTTACAGTAACTTCATTCTTGTACTGAATCTCACAAAGCTTGTTGTTCACTCTGAATAATAAGTTGCTCTTTTTCATTGTTTTTGCAATTGAGAAGGTGAGTGCTCAGTGCAGAATGTAAAGAAGAAAGTTGTAAGTGTATTAACAAGTCACAGCAGGAGTGATTCACATGTAAGTAGTCACAGAAGGAGGATAATGTGATCTTCAGAAGTAACAACCAAGGTGCAGCTGATGGAGCTAAACAAGCTTGAATGGCACTGCATGGAGCAGTGACAAGGCCTTGTCTGAGCTGATATTCAGATAGATTATCTTGCTCAAGTAGGGTGATTTTGAACAGGAATGGTCATAAACAAGTGCTACTGAGACAATTGATGTTGGGGAGTTTATCTTGTGGGTGGAAGGAGTAGAACCACTTCCCAGAGGCTGTTACCACACTTTAGACACCAAGAACACTTTGAGTTGCTGATTCATCTGCATTAAAGCAGATCAGAATTAGCTCACCTCAGAGAGCAGTCAGCTTCCTAAACCAGTGTTACCTGCAGTTGCCTCACAGTATTTTCTTAGCAACACTGTTGCCCTAAGAAAATCTCCATTCTGAGTTTACATTCATAATGTGGCTTCAGGAAGCCCCAGAGGCTCATGCTCTCAATAACAATTAATGAAATCTTAATATCTAATAAGAAAAAAATTCTGATGTATGAAAGTAATGTACCAAAAACACCTAACAAAAAATTTATGCTAATGACTATAAAAAGCTTGGTATCGAAGGAGTTTCAAGTGCTTTTTCTGTATTTATAGGTCATGGTCCTGTCATGCACAAGCAGTTCTCAAGATAATAAACTACAAGGATGATGAAAAATCATTCAGTCGTCGTATTAGTCACTTGTTCTTTCATAAGGAGAATGACTGGGGCTTTTCCAACTTCATGGCCTGGAGTGTAAGTAATTAGACATGTATTAATCTCTTGCTAGATAGGGGCAGTTTTGTACCTATACTCCTGCATTCTGAGATGCTGATAAAAAGGGGTTTTTGTAACAAGCTGTTATTTTTTCTATCATCATTGTGGATTGCTTTTCAATTTCTTAAAAATTCCTGTACTAAATTTCTGTAGTGCTCTTACTTGCGTTGCAATTTATATATTCCCTCAATATTTTCTGCATATCTGTGTGTTTGTGTTTGCTTTCATTGTGTGATAGTCAATGACATTCTGAAGCAACATAGATTTGTTTGCATTTCCATGTGTTCTCTGTATATGTATGTGGATCTTTAATATCCTAATAATACTACCAATGATTACCTTGAATTGTGACAGCTTTTTAAGCATCTGCAAAGGTTCTAGAATATTATCTAGAAGAACCTGAACATTGATTACCAATTCTTGTATCATTGAAAACTGAAAAACTACTGCAAAATCTTAAAAACCAGGAGCAAGTTTCCCTGTTGAGACACTAAAAGGACTTAAAGTGTATTTAGCTGCAAAGAAGCTGCTTTGGTATCCATCAGTTTTTCTTCTGTTTATTTTTACTGGTAGCTCAGGCTTGGAAATTAGATAGTGGTGTGTAACTTGATGCTTCACAATAGCCAAATTGCAAGCTCCACTTTTCATTTCCTGTGTCATTCCTGTTTTACAGGAAGTTACTGATCCTGAAAAGGGCTTTATAGAAGAGGACAAAGTAACTTTTGAAGTTTATGTTCAAGCAGATGCTCCTCATGGAGTGGCGTAAGTATCCTCGATTAAAAATGAATGCATAATTAAAATTCTCAGTTGTAATATTTTTATGTTGTTTATGTCTCTTTCATAGAGATTTTTATATAGCTTAAATTTCTGTTTGCATGAGTCAGCATAATGTTGTGAAACCTGAACTTTCGTATGAGTTTATTTTTGATTTAACACCTCTGCAATTCTGGCCTCAGCATTTGTGAACTTGGAGTTGATGGGATTTCAGATGGAATCGAGTGGTTTTGCTGTCTAACTTGCCTTGGTTTACAGTTGTAAAACTTATCCATTTGAGTGGTTCTACCTCATGGCATTCGTAAATAAAATTGTTGTACTGAAATGCAGACTTTCCCTTAAAACGACAGCTCTGGGTTGCAGTATACTTTCATAGCACGTCATTTCTCTCCCACATAGAACATACTTACAAAGAAAACCTAAAAAAAAATCACAAAGCATTTAATTAACAAGACTTGTTGCTGACAGACAGTCATGGAGTGTCGTTTATTTGAACCTTCGGTAGCAGTGAAGAGTAACTGATGCCAGGACACTACCTTAGAACAAATGCTCTTTATTGGAATTAATACTGTCTTGGTTTTAACCACTAACTGCTTTCTAGGTGGGATTCAAAGAAGCACACAGGATATGTTGGCTTAAAGAACCAGGGAGCAACTTGTTACATGAACAGTTTGTTACAGACTTTATTTTTCACAAATCAGCTACGAAAGGTAAGTAATATGTGAAACAACATGAGATTGCTGATTGAAATAGCTGATATTATATTTATAAATGCATCAAAACAGAGCTTGTGTGCTCTTTTTGTCTCTTTTATCCTTTTAGAAGAGTTGTGATTTAGATGGTGATGCGCATCTTACTGGAGGCTGAATATAAGAAGCTTCCTTTTATAGCTTGTGTAACATAAGCTTTTGGGTTTTTTGTGGGAGCAGGCAGAACACCTGGTGAAGACCTGAGCTTGATGGATGTTTCTTTGGTTGTGCTATGTGTTAATGTTGCTAGGAATTGCTGGGAGGAGCGAAGCGAGGTGACTCTACATCTTGCTGATGAAAGTTGGAAGTAATTTCCCTTTTTTGAAATAATTAAAATAGAGAAGTCAGTTATGGCTTCACAGCCCATAAACAATGGAAAAAGGCACACACAACATTTGTTCTGTCTTGTAATTTATATTATGCAGCTGAATTTTCTCTTACTATGATTGGCATCTTTGTAGTAATGGAAGGCATTATAGTTTCAATAGCTTAAATAACTTAATTTTATGTTTGCTTTATTATATTTTTACTTACCATAGATGTTATTTCTTTGCTGGAAAGAACTTCTTTAAATATCATCATAATAAAATATCCAAATCCAGGATAAAAAATATATCATTTTAAAATGGTACAATACTCTTAATGGGATTAAAAACACGAGTGATGACTTGGTATTGGAGGTGTCTATCTAGAAGAGGGGAAAAAAAGTAACTCAGCATTATTTAGTTTACTGAAGTGTCCTATTGATCCTGATTCATCTTTCTGCCCATTTCTGCACTTACTGTGCGTCTCTCAGTGAAAATGAACTGTTCTGATTTAGGCTTCCTCTTTTGCAGACTACTTGTTACATTTCAGTTAAGCTTTCTTTTCCCTTTTTAATGTGCCAGCTTTCCACTGTCTTCAATTTCCTACTGTCTTATTATTTATATCACTGTGGCCTATAAGTGTCCCAGTTGGCATTTCTTTTTTCTCTTTTGCAATGTGCTGTTTACTGTGAAATGCTGCAAAAAATAGCGCATCAAACTCTAGTAGACTGTAACTGAGATCTTACCAATGCCATAGACAGGAAATAAATCAATACTTGTTTTATGCACCTGTTTCTTTTTTGCAGGAGGTAGAATTCAGTCATTCAGGTTTTCATTCATTATAATGCTTGTTCATTTTGTTCAGCTCATAACTCATAATGCTTGTACATTTTATGCTTTTGGACAACTATGCTTTGCTATTCATAGAAAAAAGTGTTTTTGTAATAGCTCCATCTGATCTAATTGAGTAGTTTGTTTCAAGACTGTCTTGTAGTCAGTAAATCAATATATACAACAAAGTGATCTTGTTCTGTGCAGAAGAAATTATTTTTTGTGATACAGCTTTGTTTCAACTGAACAAATCTTTTTCAGGCATTCCCCTGCATTTCTCTATCATCCCCAAAATAAATAGGAGTGTTAGGGAGTGTTAATATCTGGACAGTGACCAGGTGAGAAAGCTTGATTAACTCGCTGGTAGCTGCATTTTCCTTTATGGAAATGTTCCTGGACATCAGCTGGAATTTCACTGGTGCAGATCAGGGAGGATGAGGGAGTTGTCTTGTCTGAAAAAAGTACTTTTTGCAACATTTTTGTTTTCACTTTGAGCAAACCTATTCCTCTCAAAACTGAGTAAAATAAAATGTGTAGCATTCTCAGTTTGCTTCTCCCTGTTTCCATAATTTCTGTGACTCCTCCTTACTTAGAAGAAACAAGGATTTCTGTTGCTCTTACTTAGAACTTTGTTCCCAGAGAAGCTGCTGTCAGGAACAGAGCTGGGGAAGCAGTTAACAATAGGAAGGCAAGCACATACCTATGGAAAGTCAGACCCTGGCAAAGCGCGGGGGAGGATTGATGGACAGGTCTTTTTTTCTTTGCTCTGCCTCCAGACAACAGATGGGAGGTTCTTGGGTGTTTGAAATGAGACCTCCCTTTTAAGCAACTAAGTGGCTTCAGTGGTAGGGAATAAAGCAAAGGAACATTCTCTTGTGACCATATCTTTGTCTGGTTGTGACTGATAAATATGGGCTTAACTATGGTCCAGGTAGGCAAGTGGTAACTTCCCAAATTGGGTCCAGCTTTCATCTCAGACTGTGTTACATGAGTTGTCCCATAACTGTCTTCAGTGCTTCAGCCTAAGTGGCTGCATCCAATCATTTTTTGAAGCTTTTTTGCTGGTTCCCTTGAAAAATTCCTTACAATTCATGAGAATATTGCAGGATGTTTATCTAACTACACTAAAATAATACTGGTCCAATGCATTTCTCCATGATCTGACTCCTCTCAAGTTATTGAATATATTTTACCTGACCTTGGAATTTCATGCACATTTTTTCTTCCCTTCAAGTAATTCTTAGCTTTAAGCAATGCGTTCAAAGTTAACTATAGTATCCTTCTACTATGTGAATATTTAACATTTTTTTCATATCTGTCTGTTGGTTATATCCATTGCCTATACATGTCCTTAGCCCTCTTTTGTGTTCATTTCCTGGGGGAGCTTCTCAGGTGCTAAATAGGAGATTCTTCTTTTCTAAGTGGATCAAAATGCCTCACTGTTTGATCTTGAGGTCAAGCTTTCAGAATATGTGAGGGTAAGGCACAAAAGTAAAGGTTTGTAGAAGGTCGTATTTGTTTCAGTGTGGAGAAACACTCAAGCTTAGGGAAATGAGCTTCAGTACTACCTGTGTACACAGACAGGATGGAGAACTGAGGAATGCTGTGTGAAATGTTGGTTTGTAGTAACACATGTAGCGTTTCAGAAGAAATAAAAGCAATGGCAGCTGGAATGTAGGACTTAGAAGTTAATTTTAAACGACTGTTTTAATATTACTTGAGAGACATAGGAAGGAAATTAATTGTCCAGATGGTATATGAGGAAAACAAATAGGAACTAAATGCAAAGGATTTGATTAATTATTAAGGTATTCTCAACTTCAATTTAGGCATTTCTGGTGGAAGAGTCAAACACAAGTTTGACTTTCAGCCTGATGCTGATGTAGATTTATCATTTTAATATTTATTTTTTGAAAATGTATCAGCACTGACTATATTTGTATTTTTTCATTACTTGGTTTTCATAGCTTGTTTCTATTTGTTTAAACATAGCAAGTAACTTAATATATATTTGGTTTTTAAAAGCATGTATGTTAGAAAAAGTTGATAGAGATTGATTATAGAGATTTGAAATATTTAAGGTCATTCAACTATTTTTGTTTCTACCTTTAGCTTTTGACACCCACTCATAAGAGTGCTCATAAAATAGGGGCAATGAGAGGCTTTGAGCAACTGCAAAATGCTGATTTGTTTTAAAGCAAGAAATTACTTCTACTTGTAAAACCAAATGTGTAATTCTAGCTATTCATATTTAAATTGGAGTTTGCCCAGATTGACATGGTTAACTGTGACTCTGCATTTGGATGATGAAAGTAATTTTCAATTGCTGTATTTTTTTTATTGGCTTATTTGAATTGCTCTGAAGTTGAATGTTGTGACCTTAGGAATTTTCATGATCAGAGTGGTCCAACTTTACCATAGGATATGTGGAGAGGTTGTGGGATCTCCATTGCTGGACGTGCTCAGAACTCAACTGAGCCTGATCCTGAGCAACTGGTCCCAGCTTTGAACTTGACAACTCTCTGGGCAGAAATGGAGTTCAGAACCTACAGAGTTCTCTTCCAGACTGGATCACTGTAAACTCTTAAAGCAATGCTTAAACTCATTAGAAAAGTTGAAGGATTATCAAGTTTCAACAGTTAAAGCCTGTTGCTGATGATAAAATTGAAGATGCAATTTTCTTCAGTTTTTAAAATTTGTGAAAGCAATTCCGAGTTACAGTGGAGCAAAAGAAGACTTTGTTACCATTAGGGTGAGGCTGGGCTGTTCTTAAAATTGCCTTTACAAAGACTTCTGTTGACTGTCCTTCAAAAGGAGTTGATAAATGTCAACTAATTTCTATTTGTGTTTCCCTTTTATATGTTTAAGTACTTCTAATGATGTAGCTTGCAACTAAGTAGAAACATCAGATTTGGAGGGTTACTACTGTTTGTGATTCTGCTTTAGGTCATCTCTATTAACTGTTAACTTTGGAAAATGAAATTAAAAGTTTTAAAGGTACAGTCATGTGATCTATCATATTGCTTTACAGTTGCATAATCATTGCTTTTCCATCAGAATATGAGAGATTTGCTGTCTTTATGAAATTGTTTCTCTTATTTCACCTTATTACTGTAGCTAATCTGATGATATTTTCTCTATTCATCCGAGTATTTCTATTGCTGTACTTTTAAAAAATGTGGTGGATATTCAGAATTGGAATAGGGAACTGGACTGCCAACTTCTTAGCAACTTCTTTTGCTGTTTTTTTTTTCCTCTCTTTTTTTGCCACACCTTTGTGTTCTTTTTCTATCAGCTTTGTCTAGTGCCTGTCCCGTCTGGTTCCCAGAACCTCCATACTGAGCTGTCCTGTAACACTGAGAGTGTTCCCCCAGCAATTCCCAGCTGCCTGCTCAAAGTGCTGCCCTTGCTCTGCATGTAGGGAACTGAAGGGCAGGCTAAGTTGCAGATGCTGCACCCCTCTGGAATCCAGGCTAAGGCACAAACATAGGGAGGGCTAACGAGGTCCAGTTCAGCACTGGACGGATCATTCCCACTTGTTTCACAGGCAAAAATTCAGGTGGCAATTTTTCTGTGTCTTAACAGGTTACTTCCTCATATGCTACTTAATATTGGAGTCTTATTTAATTTGTTATCTAATCTTCTTCCAGGGCTGTTTTCTTTTTGCATTTATGCTTCTTACATAAATATCTCCCTGTAAATACCTTTTGTTTGCTCTTCTTTTTCCCTGTTGAACTCTGTTGAACTCTCCTAATCCCTGTTTGGTCTATTTGTGTAATTTCTTTGTTCTCAGTCTTTCGCTGATCAATGTAACCAGTGAATTGAATAGTTTAGGTGTTTATTTGCTGGCCACTGATGACGTTAAGTGGGAATGAATGTATTGGGGAATCTCAAAGCTACATGTGTCTTCTTTCTCCATGTGGACAATTTCTGTTTTTGTTCAGTTGTTGCCCTTTATGGTTTCATGTGGCTGCCTTCTCAAAAACAACTTGTTTTCAAAAGCCTGTAGTATTGAACAGTATATCTGTTCCTACTGTGATGATTGCATAGACATACCAGGGTGTGATAACTTGCTTGAAGGTGTTAAATACTTTAGTGCATTTACTGTTCTGCGATGGAATAAGGAAACTATTTAGATAAAATAACAATGAATGGAATCTGTTGTTCACACTGTGCTCTAAGAAGAGTCATTCCAGACAATTAATGTTTTTACACTACAGCACAAGATATTTCCCAGACTGTTTTGAAGTGATGATTAAATTGAGTTCTGTGAAGGAAGTCACTGAAGAGGACAGAATGCATTAAACAATAAAGGCAATAAACTTTTCCTTAGATACTAATTGAACTAAATGCTTTTTCAGGCTGTGTACATGATGCCCACAGAAGGAGATGATTCATCCAAAAGTGTTCCTTTAGCTTTGCAAAGAGTGTTTTATGAGCTGCAACATAGTGACAAACCAGTTGGAACTAAAAAGTTAACAAAATCATTTGGGTAAGTTTTAGAAATTTTGACTATTTATTGGATTTTTACAGGCTTTGTAAAGCTTTTCTTTTAAAAGGTTCTACTTAAATTAGCTTATTTTTAGAGAGGCACAGAGAAGTATTAATATAACAGTGTTGTTAACTTTTTACAGTTTACTTGGATAGGGTTTTATTTATAATGAATACTAAAGACAGCTAATCCAAAGTCATATTTTTTGGGAAGGGGAATGGTACACAAACACAGCTGCTGGTAGCAGGGCTATAATTTACCTGTTACCTGAAAAAGATATGATGCATTTGGCTGAAGTAAAATTCAGAACAAAATAGTTGTTGAAACATTGCAGTTGATGTATTGTTAATGTCTACTAAAAAAAAACATTGAATCTGTTTTACACCAAGAGCAATAGTGGCAATTTGCATTTCCATGTTATTAGCTCTGCACTGAGGGCTGCTGTAACACAATTGAGAACCATTTAATGCTGTGTTCTGTTTGGTGATTTAAATCTTAACAGGAGTGTCAGTTGCATGAAGATGAGATGTGTTAGAGACTGTAATTTTAAATCTGGAGTATCTAGACATGGGATTATGCAGTATAACTACATTGCAGGTGGAGTTTTTTTGTTTATTTGTTTTACTAGCTTGATGTTTTAGTTGAGCACAAGTTCGGACAGAAAGATTAAGATTAGCAGCTTTTACAAGCTTTCTCTTTGCATGCCATGCATGCATGGAGCAGAATTTTATTAAGATCTATTCTAAAATACTGTATTTTGCATTGCTTTGTTTCACTGTATTTGTAGACTAGCCTTGTATTAATATTGACAAGCACTTTTTTATTTAAAAACACATTAGGAAGTTTGTATCATCTTCACACAGCTGTCCTAGTGCTCATCCTGGCTCTGCTGCTAGAGCTTGTAGTGGTGCTCTGTGCTGATAAGACTCTTTTTAACCTGTGTCTTTGCAAGCTTTCCTTTTCACCTTTTGGGGAAGTTTAAAATGAAATAAGTAATCTCAGTGTTGTATGTTTATCTGGCCATACCCTCTTCCTAGTAACACACTAGTTTTTCAGTGCTCCTGCTGCCCTATTACATTGGAAGGACTTGGTACAGTGTAAATATTTCATCTTGAGTTAAGGTCCCAACTGTGTCATCTTTAGTAACATGAAGAGACTTTTCCCGAGGGTATTGCAGATGCTTAATTTTGTACCAAGCACAAGATTCTCAAAAAGTGTTCATGCCTGGTTTCATTTTTTGGAAGGGATTTTTGATTGTGTTTCAAGATCTGGGTTTCCCCATTCCCTCGTCATTGAATCAGGGGGGAGGTGTCTGACCTTGTGAGCCCTACCTTGGTGCTGTTTAGCATGTCACTTTTAGTGGCTATTGTGAGTTTCTACATAAGTTTGGCTTCTTTTTGGTAAAAAGTGATGCCATGTCTGAGGGAGCCCTTTTAATCCTAATTTTGGTGTGAAACCCTTTTCTTTATGTATCCTTTAAAGATGGCTAGTGTTTAAAACCTAGGGAGTGAGGACATTATTTTCCATTCTTAATTATCTGACAGGTCACTTCATTCAGCTTGTTTAAGTGTGGACTCCCACTCAGTTGTTGGCACACCTCTGACAGTGTGCTGCCATGTGACTGTGGGGGTGAGTCACAGGGGAGAGAGTGGGAGGGAAGATAAAGTCAGTATTGCTCCTGATCACCCCTGTGCTGGTAACTTCCAGGGCTGGAGTGAGACATCACATGAAGCTGGAGCCTACAGTCTGCAGAGCTTATTTCATATGGTTGGGAATAGGGACTGCTGCAAAAAGAGTGGTCAGAGATTTCAAAGCGTTCTTAAGAGTTCACAGGAGAAAGTATTTCATTCTGGAGCTGGAAACATTTCATGTTTGTTGTTTCATTGGAGGCAGTGGTGCTGAGTGCCTTTGTTGCACTGTTGGCTATGGGCAGTTACAGACTGCTGCTCTCAGCCCTGCTTTCACAGGAGTGTGCTTGCGTATGGACAGCTCAGAAAGCTGAATGCCTCCTTGCACTTACTATGTGCCCAGGATTAACTGTTTAGATGAGCACAAAGGAGCCAGTATTTCCTATAAATCTGTTTGCTTCCTTTCATGTGCTGAAATAATCCCTGAACACCACTTGACTGCACCTGAAGGGGCCTCGGAAGAGAGGCAGCTAGAAACATGCTGTGGGAACTATTCTAACAGCATTGAATTGCTCCTGGGCCTTTTCTTAAGAGTTTTTTTGGCATGATTAGGTTGTAGACTGGGAGAATTCTCCTGCCTGTCCAGCTGACTCCGGCTGCCTTCCCAATCCATGTCCCCAGTCCCACAGAGGAGAGGCAGGTGGGCACTGAAAGCTGCCAAAATGTCTCACAAGTTCACTGCCCCTTCTTCCTGCTGAGGAAATCCTACAGAACCTGTGCATCAGACAGTACTAAGTCTCATCTTTACATCTTGCTGTATATTACATTCTTGATCTGCAAAGAAATTACAAAAATGTTTTTGTGGTGTTTTTCTTCATAATTAGTAATTTTATATCTATTTGCCTTACAAAGGTGGGAAACTTTAGACAGCTTCATGCAACATGATGTCCAGGAATTATGTCGAGTGGTATGTTTATACTGTTTCTTGCTGATCTTTGATGCATAATGTTGTATCTTGATACTGTGTACATATATAATAAAATTTACTAGCAATCTGAGTAATAGTGGCCTTGATAAATAAGGTTTCAAAGACAGTTTTTCCCTTGATTTATTTCTCTTTAAGAATGGCTTTAAGAAGGGTTGTGGTCTTTTGGGAATGAGGATTTTGTAAAGAATAGGGAAGCTTGAAAGTAACTGGAACATGTACTTGTGGTGCTTTTATAGCCATGGAGAGAAAAGCAGTTTTGAAGATGCAAATGCATTGTTACATCTGTGGGATTTTCCAGACTCAAAAGAATGCAGCTGGAGTAGTCCTCAGTGCACTTTTTAGGGGGGAAAAGGAGGATTTGAAGGACTAGGAAGGAGATGCCAGTACAAACAGACTAACATTTCATTTGTATCTAAGTAAAGTAATCATCTGTATGTAGTGAATAAATGAAAAAAACGCACAGGTTCATCTTATGTAAAAACTAACTTTTCTTTCAGCTGCTTGATAATGTGGAAAATAAAATGAAAGGCACGTGTGTAGAAGGCACTATTCCTAAACTGTTCAGAGGCAAGATGGTGGTATGTATTTAATACTTCTTTAAAAGAGAGTTTCTCTAAATTTTCTGTTACTTGTGCACATTGAAATTCTGTGGTGTTTTGTTTACAGTCTTATATCCAATGCAAGCACGTAGACTATCGATCCGAACGAATAGAAGATTATTATGACATCCAGCTAAGTATAAAGGGAAAGAAAAACAGTAAGTGATACATTGTGATATGCACCTATTAAATACTTCCATTTGTTGGACTTTGGTGCCTGATGATTTCAAGTGGTTTTGTTGGTGGACAGCAATTTAAAAATCTTTGCTTTAAGACGTCTTATTGAGCATAATTTTTGTAGAAAACATTTTTGCCTGCATTACCTTTTTTTTCCTTATCCCATTTCCCTTCCCTGCTCCTTCCTCCCTAATTTTCCCACTAGTATCTTTTCAAAAAACTCTACAACCTTCAGGAGGTTTCCTGGTGTCATAAAACTGATGTGTCATATTGATAACAGTGGTGTTGTCACAGTAGATTATACTTCATCTATAAAGGTGAATTTGGAGGTAATAGATTCTTATTTAGACCTGATTATAGTGAAAAGCAAATAAAAAGAGTGAACTAATCAGAGCAGCATAACAGTGGTCTCTTGTCATCTCTTTGCTGACTACTTGGTGTACAAGGTGTGAAAAGGGATGTGTAAGAGTCCAGAAAACCGAGTCATCTTGCTTGATGCTTAACAGTTGCAGAGTGAGGAGTTATGGCAGACAGTTGTAAATATGTGATTTTAAAATCTGTTGATATTCTTATGTATGCCCCTACAATTTGATGCATTTTTGGACATTCTTAAGCAATATACAAATTTTAAAGACTAAAATATTAAAAAACAAACTCTCATGCCCTAATGTGTTGTTTGATTAATACATTTCAGGCTAGAGTAAACATACATTTTTATTCCTCCATCTGTACAATTTCCTTGTCTTTCTTCCGTTTAGTTTTTGAGTCCTTCATTGACTACGTCGCAGTGGAACAGTTGGATGGTGATAACAAGTATGATGCAGGAGAACATGGCTTGCAGGTATTTTATTCTTTTGTTTTACTAGGTTCTAAATAGTATTTATCCTTGATAAAACAGCAAAGCTATGGTAGCAAAAAAAGTGTTTCGAAGCTCTTTCCAGGTTGTATCAGCTGATTTTGGTGATGTTTCTTCTCAGACAAGCTATTACATATCTCCTCTTAATTGCTTTTAGGTTTCTTAAAATTGAGCTCAGGTTTTATAGCAATCTAATTAGCAGTGAGTTTTATAGGTCCAAGTCTTTTAATTACTAGAATGGTTCACTTTTCCACCAATCTCAAGACTGAAACGTTCTTTCTTTATGAGTAGTCTGTTCTTCCATGTGTAAAGTGCAAAAGCAGCATAGCTCTAAAAGTAGCTCTGGAGAGGTCATGTTTGTATCGTCAGCAAGAATGCCAAGTGAACCCATGGAATTTTAAACATTTATACGTGTGCACATGTTTCTGAGCTTTTCAGCTGCACTTTGTTGCACCCACTAGAGGAAGCTGAAGTTTTTGTAAATAATGTTGTTTTACTAAAGCTTATTTCTGCATCTTTGATACACCAACTTTTGTCAGTATTGTTTTATATATTCCTTAGCTGTTCTTAGGAAGGTACAGCACAGTAAACAAATACTTGTTGGCAGGATACAATGAACATGAAATTCTTAATTGATCAAAAATCAGGTTTTGTCTCCTTATTCTCTTTTCATTTTGTTTTTACATAACTTGCTCTTAATGCAATGAGATATCCACATGTGCTTGTATAAATGGCCTAAATTTAAATTAACTGAGCTCTTGTGTTACTGGGAAGGTTTGTGCAGCTTTAGGGTAGCTGACTTGCACACAAGTGTTGAACCATTCTTTGGTGCTGGTGCACATGGTGTTGTCAAGCCTATAAAAGTCCATAGGAAGAGTGTCTGCAGCAAACAGGTATTTTGAGTTGCTAAAAATCTTCCATTTTTAATCCTCCATTTCTTTTAAAATCTTTAGGAGGCAGAGAAGGGTGTGAAGTTCCTAACATTGCCACCAGTATTACACCTTCAGCTCATGAGGTTTATGTATGATCCTCAGACTGACCAAAACATCAAGATAAATGATAGGTAAGTTAGTTTTTTGTGAGTTAGTTGGGTTATTTTATTATAGAATTTAGACCTGTGAATGTATTTTACAAAACATAATTTGCCAAACTCTTGAGAGGCAGATGTGTGCAGTCACACATAGTGGAGGTCCCTAAAAGGTGCACTGCTTGAATATGAAGGTTCTGAATGGCAAATGAAATACTTATTAGTAATTTGTAGTAGTTATTTTGATTATGAAACAAGTGACTGTCAACATTTTGTGTGACATTCCTTGTGTTGGGTGTGAATAGGCTGCCACAAGAGTAGGATGAGTAAGTAGTTATCTGCTTTCCCTCTGACTGTTTCTGTAGATGGAGGGAGAGCCATTTGCCCCCTCAGTGTAAGTAGAGGCTGATAATTTCTCAAGGACACACATTGTTGGTTGTAAACTAAATCTGCATTGCAATGATTTCTGCCTCACCAAGGTGAGACTGCAGCTGCTGTAAGGCATTTCAGAATAATAATCCAGTCCAGTGGTACCTGTGCTAGGAAAGCTGTATTTGTCTACTAGAAAATAACAGATTTTAAAGCTTTTACCTTGACAGTGAATCCAAACCAGCCCTATTTCAGTTAACATGTTCTTGCCCTTGTTACCGAGGGCATACTTTTCCAGAGGTGCTTGCAAAGACTTTTTTTTATTCCATATTAAAACAGTATAAATTCTGCTACTGTATGCAATAGGTCCTGGATAGAAATAGCTTTGTAACAGTAACATACTCAATTTTTGTAACTTGCTTTTGGAGTACATATAATGCTCATAATAATGCATAATAATGGATGTCTCTTTTAACTACAGATTTAATTGTTTTCATTCTTTTCAAAACTAGGTTTGAATTTCCTGAACAGTTGCCACTAGATGAATTTTTGCAAAAAACAGATCCTAAAGATCCTGCAAATTACATTCTCCATGCAGTTCTAGTACACAGTGGAGATAACCATGGTGGACATTATGTTGTTTACTTAAACCCAAAGGGCGATGGCAAAGTGAGTATTGAAAAGCACCTGAATGTATGAGTGTGTTGCAAATACCTGCGTGGAGTTTTCATAATGGGCCAGTCTTTTGGAATTTTTGTAGCCTAAAACAAATCTGCTGACACACTTCTAGCAAAAGGCTTTTGACTAAGGGAATCCCTTCATTTGTGTGTATATGTGTTGATGCTCTTCTGCAAACAAGTTTTATCCAGCATTTTTTTTGACTGACTTTTCTGAAGCAAATATGAACATTTGAAATGTTTCTCTGACTCAGAAGTTCAGCATGTTTGCATGTCCCACTGTTACAGGTTTAGGTGACTTGATTGGATCAGACATTTATAGGTCAGGTGCCTCTTCCCTTGAGTTGACTGGTTTTGTGTGTACATGAATGTTCACAGTAAAAGTAAAAGTCATATTTTACTGTGAATTTGTTGCTGTTTGTCATTTGTTCTTAATTGACTTTATTGTTTTAATTTAAAATTTGGAGTAAAGTGCTCTAAATATGCAAATATTTACTGGGTGACTTGTGCATCACTGCTTTTTATTTTATTTTACAACAAGTACGGTCTGTTTTTTTACAAGGTCACTTTTCTGTTTTGTACAAAAATACTGGGTAGTTAACAGTCTTAAGAACAGCTTCTTTGAATAATTATTGTGCCTTTGATATTCAGTGTAAAATGTTCAAATACTTCAGTAAAGGTTGGTATTTATGGAGTTTCTTATGCTGAGCACAAGTAGCAGGTAGCACAAATTATACTGAACTAGATTGGGTTTTTTTAAAAGTAGTGCTGCTTGAAGAGTAATTTCAGTTTACTTCAAAGAGCAGAAAGACGTGCCAGAAATAGTATTAATTCATCACTCAAGAGCATGATTTTATGTGTAAAATTATTATATAAAATTTTCTCTCCAGTGGTGTAAGTTTGATGACGATGTTGTGTCGAGATGCACAAAGGAGGAAGCGATCGAACACAACTACGGGGGTCACGACGACGACTTGTCCGTCCGGCACTGCACCAATGCCTACATGCTCGTGTACATCAGGGAGTCCAAGCTGAGTATGTGTCCTCAAAGCTGCACTCACAGGCAGTTAGGGCTCTCTAGTTTACTTCTGAACTGTTGACAGTCTTCCTGTACAAAGGGAGTTTGTTAGTTACCATTGGAACGCAGAGATCCTGTGGGATCACCCGGCCTTTCTCTCAGTTATGGAAAGCATGTGCTAATGTAGTGGTGTTGTCTTCTGGCACAGTGAGGCAAAGTGCTCCAGTCTGGATAGTTTTATAGGGTGTAAAACTTTGGGAACTAACTTCAGTAATGGAATCTAAATAAAGTTGATTATAAGTATGCAGATGTATGTATGTTAAAAAAATGGACCTGTGATAATTTTTTTTTTTTTAATTCTGAACTAAATGTTTAATTCAGGAGTCTATGATACATATTTCATGGAAGCAGTGCATTTTGGCTTGGGATAGAAAAAGCATGATTATATCAAACCATGTTTTTAATTATAAGATGAAGAAAGCTGGTTTTGACTTCAAATTAGAGGAAAATCAAGTGTATGAGGAAAAAAACCCACTGTTTGATGTAAGTCTTGAAACGACGTCATAAAATCTTCTTTGTAGGTGAAGTTTTGCAGCCTGTCACCGACCATGATATTCCTCAACAACTTGTAGAAAGGCTACAAGAGGAGAAAAGGATAGAAGCGCAGAAGAGGAAGGAGAGGCAAGAAGCTCATCTGTATATGCAAGTGCAGGTCAGCTTTTGAAATGGATTAAGTTGCAACTGTCTTACCATGAAAATTCAGAATTTTGAGCCACTCAAGGCAAACTTTGATTTTCTTTCTTTATTTTTTTTTTTTTTCCAAAAGATATGTGTTCCGAAGTAGTGTTGAAGTGAAACTGTGATTGCTTTAGTAAGTGTATTTACTTATGCACCAGCTCCAAAAAACACACAGTACTATGTGTTATGGACATTTCTGTTTCTTTAGAATTTATGTACCGGTGAGTAAAAATAGGAAGTTCGGGTGAAAGGAAAAGGACCAGGTTATTTCAAATGGCTGCCCTGCCACTGCACTTTTATCTCCTTCAGGAATTATTTTCTAAAATTAGAATGTATCTAGCCATAGGCTGCAAGCTTGGACTTCTGCCAAACGGAGCTCATCAAGTAGAAGCAGAAGGAGAGAGTGCTTATATTTGTAATTATCTTTTTGGAAAAGCCAGATGGACTAGATTGTTATGAATTGCCTTAAGGAACCCTGTTTATGGCTCTTTCCAGAGCCCATCTGGCACAGGAAAATAGAGCCCATTTTCCATTTGCCTTGCTGTTTCCTTACAGCTCCTATCTGGTGTTCATAAGCAGAGGCACTGGTGAAGTTTATCTTGTTCTGCACTGCATTTGCACTAATGGTGTTTCCAGTGGGGAGATTGGTGTTGTTGCACTGTTTGTGTTTCTATTAACAAAGAGTGCAGAGGGGCTGTGGAAAGCACAGGAGAAGGTTTAGGCAGCCTCCTTGCATTACACCAGTAAAATAATTATGTAGCCTTTTTTCCTCTACATGCCAAGGTTGTTAGAGCACATGTTTCCAAAACTAGGATCTAAGCACAACTGGGTTTTAATTGTTCAGGATTTGTAAGAATTAATGTATTTTAATTACTTGCACTGATGTGTCTATCAATCACAATTTTTTAATTTAATTATAATCTGGATGCTTGCAAATTTCCTTCATGCAAACACTAATAGTGTTAGCCCTGTGCTACCACCCAGGTGTCAGTGAGGTTGCATAATAAAGCATCCTGAGAAGGTATTACAAGATGCAGCTGAGCTAATAGGAAAAGTAACCTTTAAATGTCATTTTTCAGATAGTGGCAGAGGATCAGTTCTGTGGTCACCAAGGCAATGATATGTATGATGAAGAAAAAGTGAAATACACTGTTTTCAAAGTATTAAAAAATTCCACACTCACAGAATTTGTTCAAAACCTCTCCCAAACGATGGTAAGTTTTTCTGCAGCTGAATATCTGTGTGTATTTATTTGACAATGTTATGGTTGCTTCATAGCCCTTTATCTTCTCCAGGTATGGGCAACAGTCATAATTTAGACCTTTAAACACAGAAGATCTGTTTCGGTTTAGTAAAAGTATCTTAGCCTTTTTTCCCATGTTTTGTTTTACTTTCCTGTCACAATTTTATGTGTTTTAGGGATTTCCCCAGGATCAAATCAGATTATGGCCAATGCAAGCTCGAAGTAACGGAACAAAAAGACCTGCAATGTTAGATAATGAAGCAGATGGCAATAAAACGGTAAATAGTCATTGATAGAGAACATTATTTCTGTGCATCATCCATGATTTCTAGTTCTCTTTAAGAATCTCTAAGTTTACGACATCAGTTTATCGTGGTTTTAATTTAATTTCACAGTACATGATGAAATGGATTATTTGGAGTTGGAAGCAGGAATGTGGTGTGTGGTTTTTCTTCCATGAAAAAAATTGTGACCGTGATTTTTTTTTTATGTCAGATTTAAAACAAATTTTTTTTGAGTCCTCCACTATTTGGGCAAAAATGCTGGATTTAATGAAATGTGTTGCTTAAAATGTAAAACACTGTGTCTAAATACCACAGAAAACAGTGATTGGTTCCTGTCCTGTCACTGTTATGTTAAATTTCTAAATGAAATAATGTTCTTGTCATAATAAAGGGGGCTATAGGTGCATTTTTAAACAAAAAAAGTGTTCCTTTTAAATGAAACCAGTTGTTAGTGTTTTGTTTACAGATATAAAACCACCTACAAGTTATTTGTTTCTTTTAATAAACTTTATAAACTGCCTCTAACAACCCCAAAACTCTCCTGCTTCTACAATGTCATAAAGTTCTTGTATCTGATTAAAATGCAGATATCAGTTTGTATTATGTCCTCCAGAGACCTTTTTTTTTCTTCTTTCACTTTTTTTTACATAGATGATTGAGCTCAGTGACAATGAGAATCCATGGACAATATTTTTGGAAACAGTAGATCCAGAGATGGCTGCTACTGGAGCAACATTACCCAAGTTTGATAAAGATCGTAAGCATATGGGCTAAACCTTTCCTAAATTTAAAATACTTTTATCTTGGGTATATCTCCAAAAATATGGTAAAGTCCTTTTTTTCAATAATGTTGAAGTATCCATTGAACTCCCACAGTGCTGAAATTACTTCTTCTCATGCAATTTTTCCTTCATCTTTTTGAAGCATAAGACACACTTTGCATGTTTTCAAACTTACTGAAAAAATTTATATATATTTTAAGGGCATCAAATTAATAAGTCAAAAACTAGTATTTGTTACTGTTTAAAGAAAAATATCTATGTTATCTCCTTTCACTCCCACCCCCTCCCCAAGCCTTTCTTAAAATGAAATCTTACTCCTTGATTTGTAGATGATGTAATGTTATTTCTGAAGATGTATGATCCGAAGACTCGGAGTTTGAATTATTGTGGACATATCTACACCCCTATATCCTGTAAAATACGTGAGTTCTGAAATTCAGTTTCATTGTTATAGTTGCAAGTTTTTAAAGATAGTAGGTTGCACATATTTTTTCTTTAATAATGTTTTTATCACCAAAACTAAAGGTACACCACAGAAACAAATTCTCATTTCACCCAGCACCTGACAGTTTTCTTAAATCACTGTTGGTGGTCAGTTAATTGTTGATTACAAGGGGATTTTTTACTTCCATATTTCATTTTGAATGTCTCATTTTGTTGACTTGAAATTTCTAATTTTGTGTTGTACCTATTGTACTTTTTTTAAAGATAGTTAACTTTTTCTCTTGGGAAGGAGTAATGTTATTTCATCTCTTTGATTTTCAATGGCCTTACATGTATGTTTGTTGTTCAAATGAAGTGGAAGGAAACCTTAAAGTATGTCTCTGAGTTGAATGTCAACAAGGGAAGCTTTAACCTGGAAGGCTCTCTCTTGGCATTGAAAAACTGTCTCTCCAGGGGTAGAAAAATAGGCTTTCTTCTTTCTGTGGTTGCTCTCTACTAGTAAGTGCAATGCATTTCACATTCCCTTTTTTTTTTTTTCCCCAATAGGTGACTTGCTTCCAGTTATGTGTGAGAGAGCAGGATTTCCACAAGAAACTAACCTTATCCTCTATGAGGTTTGGATTGATAGACTTTTTCTAACTTTTTTGTCTTTTACATGCTATAAATAAAGAAAAATAAGCCTCATTAATTTAAAAAAGTTGTTCATAACAATAGTAATTTATAAATCATCAGCACCATAACCTGTTGCTTTGAAGTCTACAGTGCTGCAAGAGAGAAGCAGCAGATAACCTCAAAACAGATTTAACATTAAACAGATCAAAGTGTGAGGCTTTAAAACCAAAAAAAGTCTCTATGAAGTCCTACAAGAGCAGCTTTGTTGCACTAAATCTCTGTTGCCATGTCAGAGGAGCTAATGTTGCTGACATTATTGACTTACCATGTTTTTAGAGCCACCCCTTAGACATTGGAGTTGAGAAGATGCTGCATCTTCTCCTTCTTTGCAGTCAGAAGTCAGCAAACAAAACCCTTAGTCTGCCAGCATGTTTCTGCCCAAATGCACAAGTAGTAAATCCTCATAACTGCTGCATTTACTGAGTGTGAAGAAGCAGATCTTGCCAAGGCTAGAGTAAGAACAAGGAATTGGATTTTTATTGCAGAGTTTGTTAGCAGTCCTGCTGCTCTCTCTGGTGGTACCAGGGCAGCACACACACTGCCATCCTAAAGAGCAAAATTTTCAGGTGCTCCAGCTCTGTGCAAGTCAGGGTTACAGTTTGATTCCAGTTTGCTTAGACAGGCGCTTTTATCCCAAGATGTCAACCTGCAAGTATAAATCTGTAATAAACATATAGATAGTTGGTAATACGTGCATTTTCATTATGGTTTTGTAGGGATTTTAATTTTTTTTTTGGCTTTAAAGACAAGTGAATTGGTGTACCAAAGTTCTCTGTTATTAAAATAAGTGAACATAATCACTGTTATCCAAGCTTCATGGAAGCTGAATCACTAGAAAATTAATCTCTTGAATTTTTGAAAACTTTCAGTGATAAGATAATGATAAAATACTTCTGAAAATTAAACTAACTTGAGTGAGATTCCATGGTAAAAATGAGCAGCCAGCTTTGACAATAGCAATTAGATCTATCTAGATGCTAATTAATACTGCATTTAGTTTGTCTATGTGTATATATATATAGATAGATCTGTTTCAGTGGAAAGAAAATACAGGTTGCCTTATCTGATGACTTTTTCACTATTATGACCTTTATTTTTGCCTTTTGTTTATTCTGTGATCAATAATTTTTTTTTCTTTATTGCAGGAAGTTAAACCCAATTTAACAGAAAGGATTCAAGACTATGATGTATCTCTTGATAAAGCTCTTGATGAACTCATGGATGGCGACATCATAGTGTTTCAGAAGTATGTATTTTAAGGGGGCAGCTTATTATTGCAATTAAATCACCTGGTTCACTAAGAAAGCTGAGCTTCCTTTTTAACCTAATATTTTTAACAAGTGCCAAGTGTTATGTTCCAACAGTAGAGACGTGTTCTCAGCAGTACTCATTTGTTTATTCAAAGAGGAAATGAAAAAATGTTGGTAGCATTTTAATTATCACATGCAACATTATTTAAGGCAAAGAAGGTTTCATCCTAGTTTAGGAAACTTAACAACCTGAAATTGGTCCTAACATTTCCAAAGAATGGCTCAGCAGTGTATCTGATTTGTGCAGCTTTTTAGTGGAGCCACTGTAACTCAGACCCTGAAGAGCCTTCCAGCATTTCTGATCTCAGGCTTAGTACCATGGCCATTGTACAAGGCTCTTGACTTGGAGCTCCTTTCAGCCTAGAACTGAACTAAACTGCTTTCCCTTTTTTCCTTTTACTTAATGCTCACTGTAAGTTCCTTACTGGTGTACTGGTCTGCAGGGATGAGATGCTCCCAGTTTGCCTGAGCATCTGCAACATAGGTGTACTGATGCTTCAGCTGCAGTTTTCTCCAAGGCAAAAGGGGAGCTCCTGCATCTTGTATCCATTAAAGGGATCTTTCATAGGCTTGTCAGGGTTATAAAACAGCATTTCTATGCTCTCACTCCTGATGGTCACACCCAACTGTGTTGCTGTGTTTCTCTCCATGGGCTGACAGTGGGTGGAAGCCAGCTAGTCTATCTTCAACACTCTTACCCCAGATTATGTGAGATGAATGTATTTCTCATGTCATGCCTTGGAACTCGCATTCCCAGTTGACCCAGTTGGTGTTATGCACCCTTGGCTGGCTGCTGACTCCTGGGTAAGTGCACAGCTTGTACCCTGGTGCTATTTCTCTGCTGAGAAGTTGGGGTACCAGTCAGGAGTGACCCAAACCAGCCTCTGTGCCCACTGCTCTGCTTCTGGAGGCCAAAGAATGCTGTTGTACATATGGTCTCTGTTGATACAGAGGTATATGGAAAGCTGTGCAGAATTAATACAGACAGTGATGTGCCAGGGTGGGAGGGAGGGGTGGCTCCTGCTGGAATAGTGCCATGGAACCACAGGATCCAGGGTATGGCCAAACTGCCAAGAGAGTGAGGGCAGCAGGTGAGGGTGTTGGGCCTTGCACTGCACAGGGCTCTGGGTCACTACTGACTGCATTAGTTCTACTGTGTACGAGTGGTGGCTCTCTAGAAGAGGTTTCTGAACTTCATTTCTGTTTCTCTCAACTGTCGCTGACTTACTGTAGAACGTGCTTTTAAAAGCCCAAACTGTTTGTGTGTGTAACAGTGTGATATGTAATGGTGTTATCATTTGTTTGCTTTTGTAGGGATGACCCAGAAAACGATAACAGCGAGCTACCAACAGCTAAGGAATACTTCCGAGACCTCTATCATCGTGTGGATGTCATTTTCTGTGATAAAACCATCCCCAATGACCCAGGCTTTGTTGTTACTTTATCCAATAGGATGAATTACTTTCAGGCATGTGTCCTGTTTTTCTGCTTTTTTCTCCTTGTTCTGATAGTAATTTTTTCACTATTTCTCAAGTTCATTATACATACTTCTAGAAGAGCGCAGATCTGTTCCTGTACGCTTTTTGCATGTGGTAATGAAAAACCTGAGGCAGACATCAAGGCTTGTGAGAAGAAAATACTCTGAACTTCTTGGTTTTATTAATAATGAGTAATTTGATAACTGGAGTCTTTTGGTAGGCCATTCTGCTCTGTTAGGGAAATGATGTTTCACTGAATTTATGCATTTGTTTTCCAAGTGATGTGCATAATTTTCTCAGATTACTTAACTATTAAAAGGAAAATACCTTGGGAATCTTGTAGTATCACCAACAATATTAATTTTTTAGACCAAACTGTATTGATTTCTTCACACAATGCATTTTAATGCTCAGTGACATTAGCAGATCAAGCCTGTTGTGTGCACAAGAGTGACATCAGGTGTTTAGATGAGGAAAATTGAGCATGGAAACTTTAAAAAAAAAATTAAGTCAAGTTGGTCTATTAAGAGTCTGAATAGATTTGGCTCCCTACGTTCTCCTGTAGTTGCTTTTATCAGTGTCAAAATGATCACTTAAAACCAGACAGTTTATTTTCTGTCACTGAAGGCAAAAACTTTGAACACCTGCGTACACAGGAAAAGTCAGGGATGCTATAATTTATAAAACCCAAAACAACAAAGCAACAGCAAAAAGCAACCAAACAAGCAGGAGAGGAATAGAGCTATTGTTGTGGACTCTGTGGCCTTTTGCTGACGGTGATTCATTGTAATAAAACAAGTTTCCTATTTTTTTTTCTTAGTAGATCTTACTTTTTGTCAGAGGCTGACAATACTAGTTTATTTAGCCTTGAGGAGGTAGGCAGTGGATTTCTCTCTGAACTTCAGTAGCATAATATTCTTGTCATGGAATGAATTGTCTGTATGATTGTAGAACAATGTCATAACTGTCTGAAATAATTCAGAACTTACCAAAATTTTATTTGCAGGTTGCAAAGACAGTCGCGCAAAGACTTAACACGGATCCAATGCTATTACAGTTTTTTAAGTCCCAAGGGTAAGATGAATTCCATGGTGTTCTGTGTCTAAAGTATTCCTTAAAATATTTAGCCCAAATATAGCTAGGTAGCAGTCACTTTGTAGCCTTTTGCAGGTTGTTGACTAATTCCTTGCCAGTAAGATGTTGCTGTTCTGACAAGCACAGCAGGTGACATAGTTTGAATATTCAGTATCTGGCTCTAGAACCTTGAAGACTTGCATGTTGTAGAAGAGTTCTAGTACTAGAAGTGTCATTCCAAAAATCATTAATTACTTCAAAGCTTTATGCTATGGGATAAATTACTAAGCTAATGCAAGTGCTGTTTCCATGAATGTAGATTTCTAGAGTAAAGGAGAGCAGAAACAAGTGCACATAAAAGCAGTAGTCCTGCTGATTTTACAAGTTTAAATGCAGGAGTTACTTCACTGATTGCCTCCCTTGAAGTCTACAAATGATGTTTTATGAAGATGGCAGTGATCTGACAATTTCACAGGTGCTCAAAGGGATACTTCCCGTTCAAGTGGTGTCCTTAGGCATGGTTGTGTAAAACTAGATTTTATTCTGTATGAAACTAGCAGAAAACAGCGTATTTGTAGTTTTCTGTATGTGATGCAGGAATAATGCACCCACAAAACTTCCATATTTTTGTATTCATATAAATGTAGGTTGTTCTTTAGTTGTTTGAGGGTATCTCCACTCATCATTGAGACTTGGAATTTGCATAGCTCTCTGTAGTTTACAGTCCTGTGGTCACTGTGGAATTTGCTGTGTCTATGGCTCCACAAATTAACCTTTCACAGTCTAAAGCATGTGCTGCTATACCAATAAATTCAGAGGAATGCAGGTCTGCCACCCTGCAGCACTGACTGTGAGCTTGTAAACACCCAAGAGAGTTAACACACACAGTGAATGGATTTTCTGTTCCCACAGCTCAGCTGTGTTTAAAATCACTAAAGCTCTGTATGTTCTGCTCCTTAGGTTGTGGTAGCAATTATGTGAAACTGGAAGCCAGTAATAAAAGTGTTCTTGGTACTTTAATTTACTGAGCAGGGATGGATTTTGGAGAGATGGGTTGTAAAATCATACTCATATTTTTCCTCTTCTGTAGTTATAGGGATGGCCCTGGTAATCCTCTTAGACATAATTATGAAGGTACTTTAAGAGATCTTCTGCAGTTCTTCAAGCCTAGGCAACCAAAAAAACTCTACTACCAACAGGTAAGAGTCTTTTATTTTTATTGGTGTGAGTTAAAAAAACCCCACAATTCTGCCCTATTCAAAGTATGCCTAAAGTGTTTTTCTTTTCTTTCTTAAGCTCAAAATGAAAATAACTGATTTTGAAAACAGAAGAAGTTTTAAATGCATATGGCTAAATAGCCAGTTTAGGGAAGAGGTGAGTGATGAACTTGCTGTTGTTTCTCTGTCAAAGCTGGGATGGCTGTAGTTATGGGTCACACATTCTGTCCCTAAATAACAAAAAATTAGAACAAAGTTATTGTAACCAAACAACAACATCACCCAAGGAAAACAAAATTAAAGATTGTGTCTGTTAACAACAATTTTGAAGATAACACAGTAGTTGTTATCTTTTAAAAATTAATTTTAGATAAAGAGAAGAATCTGTTGTTCTGTGCTTTAATGTGGCTGTTTACATTTTCAGATTTTCTGAATGATTTTTGTGTTTCAAATTCCACAGGAAATAACAGTATATCCAGATAAGCATGGGTGTGTGCGGGACCTGTTAGAAGAATGTAAAAAAGTTGTAGAACTCTCTGAAAAAGGTTCAGGGAAATTAAGGTAAAGCTGGAGGATTTTGATTTCTTTTATGTGATCATGTGAATTTTATGCAGAAAGTTATCCATAAAATTTAAAATACTGTGGAAACCATTATTATCAAATTAAATCTGATACTGTGTTAAAAATAGAAAGCTTCCAGATTTCCACTGTTAAAAAGACTTCTTATTAACTATGAATATAAATTTTATACAATTATTTATTTTGTATTTCAGAAAGTTAAATCCTTAAGATGTGCAAGATTCATCAATTGTGTTTGTTAACTCACAATTTAATAATTGATTCCAATTCAAGCATTCCATGCTTTTCGCTTCTCAGGAGTTACAGGAGTTAGTCAGGTCGTGTAAAGAGAATTTTTAAAACAATCTATATTAGAAAGCTTTGTTTTGTAATGGCACATACTGTCTTTTTGCCATGAGCCAGAAATAATTTAACCTCTTTTAGCTTTAGTGCTTAATTGTTACTGAAGACTGAATTTAAAGTTTTACAAATACAGTAATAGTATCAGTTTACATCCTGACTACATTAATTATTCTCAAGGTTTGAGAAAGAAATGTTGCATTAATGTTTTTTTAATTTACTTTTTTAAAATGCTTTTCCTGTTTGTTTATTTTTAAGGCTGCTAGAAATTGTAAGTTACAAAATAATTGGTGTCCATCAGGAAGATGAGCTGTTAGAGTGTTTGTCACCTGCAACAAGTCGAACGTTTCGAATAGAGGTAAATATTGCTTCTCTTAAAGGAACTTTGAAACTTGACTTTGAGAGGGAAACTGTCTCAAGTGGTAATTCTCTTTTTCTAAATTCTGGTTTTCAAATACTGTGATGCCTGCAGCGAGTTAGATTACATGATTATATATGTGTGTTTCTAAAGGTAGTCTGTTTAAAAGGATCCTCCTTTGTTCCCTCTGCATCCCTATAATGATTCCTTTCTTTAATTTTTTTATATATATGTTTATAACAATAATGTCCACAGGACATTTACCATCTTGGCAATAGTTCTGAAGTTTGTTTGAGGTCTTATGATGTAAATGTTTATGCTTAGAATCCATTTCATACTCTAAATTTATATCTTCTAGAAGACTTTGTTTTCTATTAAGTTTGCACTTCTGAGGCAAATTTTGATACTGGCTGTGTGATTTTTTTTCCTAAACATTTCATCATTCATATCTGTTAAATTTCTTATCTTTGAGGCAAGTTAAAAAAATGTTTCCAATGTAAATTATAATGAGGACTCTTGTAAAAAGACTCTGTCAAACAACATTGTTTTTAAATAGTTATTTTACATCAGTAACAGTGCATCAATAATGCTTTTAGTTATTTAATGAGGTACTTTGAGGGGAAGTTTAGCTGATTGCAGTCCTGATTCTGTGTCTCGATCTAGGAAATTCCTCTGGACCAGGTAGATATAGATAAAGAAAATGAGATGCTAATCACAGTGGCACATTTCCACAAAGAGGTTTTTGGGACATTTGGAATTCCATTCTTGCTGAGGATACACCAGGTACAGTATGCTTCCCTTTTTCTCCCTGTGGAATTATACTGATAATATTTCATTAGAGTAATGTAGCAAATGATAGGAAAATACAGTTCCTGTACAGAAGGTTGTGCTTTGTCTCTTGTCTTTTTCCAGTTAAATTACTTACATCTCAGTTCCCTCTTGCATATACAGATTGTTTGGTGCTTCAGTGAGCCTGTGCAATATTCAGAAAGTAGGTATTTGGCATCAGCCAAGGACTTCTAATGCTCTCAAATCTGTACTACCCCTTTCCCCAGCCCACTGGAGAACCACCCAACAAACCTAGAACCCTGTTTCTAATACCCCTTTAGTAATGCTGGTGCAAACTTATCAGCAGAAGTTGCCAGGCCATGATTGCTCAGCTTCTTACTGAGAGATGTGATTATGGAAAATGAGTTTGCTTTCTTGAACCCTTTCTGAGATGACTTTGCATTTCATAACTTCTGTAATTTGATGTGCTTTATCTTCTAGGGCTAGAAGTTAATACAAAAGTGAAAGCTAATTTTGAAAGCTTAATTTAAATTCTCAACATTTTCTGTGGTACTGCTCCAGCCTAATGTAACACTGATTCTTTTAATATCAAAGTGTATTTCTAGGGGCAGTTGACCATTTGCTTCTAAACCTTTTCTGGTTCATGTGTGTTAGTTTATATGAAAATTACCTACCTTTAAAAAATGCACCCACATCTCTCTACCTCATAGAATTTTGCTAATTTCCATATTTTTGATCACTGTAGAGTAAAACTTGTGTGGTGATTCCTGGTGGAAACCATTTGCACTGCATTTCCTTGTGTATGACAGTTGATACATATTATTCATCTTAAAGCTGATGGTATCCATCACTATTTTGGGCAGTTTACACAGACAGTAAGTTAAAAAGTTGAAAGCTAAGTTTTTAAGTTGCTGAATTTACAGAAAGTTGCCTGCTGTTGTTTCATATTGTAGTGAATTATGTTGACACTTGGGTAATTTTATAAATAACAGAGATATTAAAGCAATGTATTTCAACTAAGCTCGAAGCAGGGAATATTAACTGCTTTTTTTTTTCCTTTCTTTTTTGACATTAAAAATCTTTTTGCAATTATTAGGGTGAACACTTCAGAGAGGTTATGAAGCGGATTCAGACAATGCTGGACATACAAGAAAAAGAATTTGAAAAGGTAATTTCAAGTTAGGAGAGTTTTTGCTGCTGACTGTATACCCTAAATGAGTTTATTTTAGTTAGTTGGAAAAACACAGACTTGGGAGAAGTGTAGATTTTGATTGATAGAACAGTTGCTTGAGTGAAATAATGCTTTTTCTTAGAATAATTCGATAGGATGGGTAGGAGTAGTATTTTTGTACTGCATCAAAAGAGATACATGGCAAAACATTAAAATGACCTAGAAAAGTGTAGCTGGTGTGGGACCTCTAGGGGCCACTCCCACTTCACATCCCTGCTCACAGTCAGGTTGTGCTTGTTACAGTTTGTAAACTCCCAAGGATGGGGATTCTGCCACTTCCTGGACACCGTATTTTAGAGCATTACCAGTGTCATGGTGAAGACTTTTTTCTTTTCTTACATGTAATCAGATTGTTTCATTTTGCAATTTGTAATGGTCACCTGTGTGCAGCTTTTTGAGGAGAATCTGCTTCTGTATACCATCCTTCAGGGGTGGAAAACTAGCTGCCTTGTCAGCCTTTCCTTCTCTGGACTAAACAAACCCATTTCCCAGAGCTTCCTGTATGCTGGGCCCACAGTCCTCTCTCATGGTCTTACTGGGTTGCACTTGCTGCAGTTTGTTGCCAGATCTTTTTCCCTGGAGGACCTGAACCTGGGCACAGTACTCCAGTTGTGGGTTCATGATTTCCTGAGCATTTATTTTATCCCATTATCCAGGTAGTTGATGAGGATTTTATTAGGATGGGCCTTTTTCAACTCGCAAAAAGTACTACTTACAACCAGCTACAAGTTAGACTAGTCTTGAAGGCTTTATTTTTTTCTTTTCACAGTTTAAATTTGCCATTGTAATGATGGGCCGACACCAATATCTCAATGAAGATGAGTATGAAGTGAACTTGAAAGATTTTGAGTCCCAACCTGGTAAGTTGCTAGACAACCTTACCTTCTTTTGACCTGCTTTTCCAATTGTTATAATGTGATTATCTTTAACTCAGGATGCAGAAAGAGTTTGTTCTTTGTACTTGACATACGTTATATGTAGTAAATAAGCAAGTATTTATATACATTTGTGTGCACACTGAACAGTGTTATGTGTGTGTGTTAGAGAATATGTTTTTATAGGTATATAAATAATGAAGTGATCTGTTTCCTTGTGAGTTAAAAGCACTAGTTGTGAGGGGTCTCTGGAAGATGAACTCAGAGATGGACATTTCTCCATGGACAGAGAAACTCTTTCTTGTGTGCTTGGAGCAGAGTCCTGATTGTATTCTGGGAATTGTCTCTTTTGGGGAGGGAAAGGTAATAGTCTGAAACCAACTGTTGTACTCTGTGAGCAAGGCAGAGCCAGTATTGCCAAAACAACATGAAAAACTAACCAGGTAACCAGGCCAAAAGTACAGAACTTGTCACAAAGGGGAAAAGGCAGAACTTGAACTGTTTGTAGGAGTTATAGGGAATGTAGGAGTGAAAGGTTTTAATTTGAGAATTCACAGGAAATCGCCCTTTTGATATAATACATTTGGATAGAACAAGTTTCTGCAAATACCGAATTCTAACACATGCTGGACTGATGGAACCAAAGCTCTGGCACTCTCCAGTTTGATTGACATAGCTGGCTTGAATAGTGTTCCTCTGCTTTTGCTAAGGTACATGATAGCGATGATTGTGCTGGCACTAAACATGTAGGACTTCCTTTAAAAATGTACAAGTTATTCCAGTAAGATTAGCAGTTCTCTTTTTATTTGACATTGACCATTATGTTAAAAAAATTAAAATTTAAGAAAATTATCCAGAAATGCAGATGCAGGCAAACTAACGAGGTCAAGTGGTTTTATGCTTTAATGGTTGTAGTTGATGGCTTTAAATGTAGGAGTGTGCTTTCCTTGCTGGGGGGCTCTTTAGTTTCTGCCTTTATCGTTTCACTTCAAAGAACATTTGATGCTCTGCATTAAGGACATCTTAAAAGAGAATTTCTCCCATTTGCAAGGAGTATCTGGACTGTGGCTTTTCATGAAAACTAGTGGTAGAATAAATCATATTGGGTTGAGCAAGTGAAAAAATCTGTATGTTTTCTTTGCAATCTAAATATAATTAAAATTTTTTTCTCAGAAAATAAAGGGAGTTGGTTACATGTTTTCTTAATTAGCATTATTTGCATTTTATATGAATGTCACAAATATTCCCCCTTCAACCAGGTGATAGGAATAGCTTAATACAGCAGAGATAACTTAAAGTGAATGCTGTGGGTTGTCACATTTTGATGAAGGAAATCTCCTTCTTTGGAACAGGCTCAGCACTTTGGTGAAAGCTGGTGCTTCCGTGTGCCTGTGGCCATAAGTTGTGACAGTAGTTTTCTTGCTTTAGCACACACTTCACTGCTGTAAACTCCTGTAAGTGACTGAAGAAGAGAAAAACCAGCTACCTGATCCAGAAACAACTGTAAAATGTGTTGCTGGAAGGAAGGTGTGATCAGGAAGGGGCCCTGTTGGCTGTGGGCTGCAGGGTTGTTCTGCAGCCTGTGATTCCTAGGAAACCATGAACAGGGCACACAGTAGGAGTTTATGTAACAGAAATGTTCCAATTTTGTCTTAAAACTTCATTATTTTTTCTCTTTTCTTTTCTAGGCAACATGTCTCATCCAAGGCCATGGCTAGGGCTTGACCATTTCAATAAAGCCCCAAAGAGAAGTCGCTACACTTACCTTGAAAAAGCTATTAAAATCCATAACTGACTTACTTAACCAGATTGTCAAGGCAAGGGACAAAAATAAGTGTGTGTGTGCACCTTTTTAACAACTGTAGAACTTTGGTACACGTGCACTATATCTGAAGTCTTCAGCAAGAGGATTTGCTGCTGATGTTAATTTTATTTTGTTGAGGCTGTTCAGTTTGGCTTCTCTGTATCTATTGACTGCCCTTTTTGAGCAAAATGAAGGTGTTTTTATAAAAGCTTGGATGCCAATGAGAGTTATTTTATGGTAAACGTAATGCAAGGCAATTGTCAGCATAATGAGGGAAGAGTTTAGTAGAACAGTTGACATTGGCAAAATTATTTGTCTGTAGTACGTTTATAGATGGCATAAGCTGACTGGCTGCCCTTCCCCATGTGGTGGTCACCATCACTGCAGCTAGTAAGTCTTATGTTTAGACTCACATCAGATTTATTTCCTTCAGTTATACTTTAAATGACATTTTTGTGCATTTGTAAATGCAAAAAAAAAAAACTCACATCATCAATAAATAGCAATCTCTACTTCATTGTGTACATTGTTGGCACTTATTTGGGATTTTTGTCTCCTCCAGCTTCATAGAATCTTTTTTAATAAACTAGTTTTCATTTAATTTAGTCAATACTTTGCATCCCGTTTTGCCAAGTGGATGCCCTGAGTCCTAAAAAGAGATATTTGTGTCTTTTTATTAAATTTTCAACCATTGATAAATACCGTTGCGATTTATTATGCCATCTTCTGGCAAATAGAATGACACTCAAAAGTTGGCAAAAGCAAGTGAAAAGATTATAAATATCATTAATTTAGTTACCATGGGAAGAGATGGGGAAAACACAAGAACTAGCCTTTTAGCACAGAGGGCATGCTCACTAGTGTTTAGTAAGCTGTTGACTTTGTATAAAAAAGGAGGAAAAAAAAAAAAGAAAAAAGAAGAAAAAAAAAAAGAAATTGTATATTTAATGAATGAACTTGTACAATTTAACACTTGGAGGTTAATTTTATTGGGTGAGTCTGCAAGTGAATTTCACTGATGTTGATATTCATTGTGTGTAGTTTTATTTCAGTCCCCAGACTGCTTCCTTTTCTTTTGGAGCTAATGCCAGCCGCGTGTCTAGTTTTGAGTGCAGTAAAAATAGAATCAGCAATTCACAATTAATTTTACATTCTTTTCCAGTATTTTATTTTGTTTCTGTAGCCGCAGTGTACAACTCCTCTTCCTGTATATTGCCTTTTTTTGCTGGAAAATGTTGTATGTTGAATAAAATTTTCTATAAAATTTTTTTTGATGAGTGATGACATGGACATTGAAGAAGATTTCTCCTCTCCTTGGAAATAGTTTTGGGAAATATTTTCATTCGTGAGATTTTACTAAAGGTGTGGTTTTTTCCTTAAGTGTTGACAATTGTATAATCCTCATTGATTGTGTGGGGGAAACTTTGTGGGGTTTTTTGTTTAACAGTTTTGGGTTTTGGAGGTTTTTTGGGTTTTGGTTTTTTTTACCTCCTCACTAGTCACGTTTTAGCTTAACAAATAAAAGTTTTTCCAGGAAGGAGCCATGTACAAATAAGACAAATGGAAAAAATTATTTTACTAGTTCATTTGTAAAGCTTATAGTAGAGTCTTTGTGGTAGACTGGACTCTGCCTGCCTGTACAAAATTTTGTGGTCCAGATTCTCAAGTCTACTATTATAAGTGATGTAAAGTGAAATCTGGAGTCTCTAAAGGTAAGGTCTCTTCATAGAGTAATAGATTCCCTCCGTAATGTGTTCCCTGTATCCATAACCAGACCAGAAAGTGCAAGTTTTAGGTATGTTTGATTTTTCTTTTTAGTTTGTATCTTGCAGTGCTTTTTAACTGTCTCTTATTTCCAGTCAAAGCAAACTAGTTTATACGTTTTTTTGTCTCTTGAGTGTGTAGGTTAGCAGTAGAGGGAACTGCTTGACTGGCATGTCTTAAGTGGAGAAAGTTTTACTTTGGTTTGTATTTCCATCAAGCTGGTGAGAATTACACCATCCAAGTGGTGTTTTTACTGATTGTCTCTACAGGCTTTCAGGAAATGTCGGAATTTGTTTTCAGACTATTTCTGTGAAATCAGAGGCTCTGGTCAGCAGTAGTAAGCCCTAATTATATTTTGTGAATTTAGTGTTATGGTAGACTGATAAAAAAACCCTGAGCTTGTTACTGAATGTCACTAAGTTTTCATATTAATTTATGGGATGTTGGCAGCTTTTAGGAAGGATTGTGATTTCTTAAGATACTCCCTATTTCAGAAGAAAATGCCACTAACAAAGTAGATTTTGGGTGCCTTTTCCTTTTTAGATGGCTAGATTTTATGTGCTGCAGTATTTGTGCCCACACTAGTTTGAAGAAGTTGATACTTTGAGGCATTCCATATGCAGTTTTCAATAACTGAAGGATTTTATGAAAAAAACTTTTGGAGCACAAATAACATGTTATTCAAATGTGGAAACACACCTATGAAGAGAAGAGGAAGACAGGAGGTTTTCTCAGGTGCAGTATGTTTGTTTAGTTCATTCTAAAAAATTTACAAGAACACAGTCTCCAAAATTGCCGTGCTTTCCATTTCTTTATTCAGATTTTGGAATTATCTGGATAATAGACAGTGAATGCATTAAATTAAGGTAATGGTATTACAAGTGTTAAGCAATAAGGATGTAATTTCATGGTACACAGCATCAGAGCAACATGATGTTAATGGCCCATCTGAATTCTCCCTACGCCAATAGCGAGCGTTGTTCCTGTAGATTTACATAGTGCCTTTTATCCTAAAGGAGTCCAAAGCATTCTGTGAAATCTGAGCAAATCATACCAGTGACATAGTTGCTGACTAGAGAGTGACAGCCAGCTCCAACACCCTTTACACGACAAGGCTTGCGTGGCACCGCCAGGACAAGTGTGTGCTGCCGCAGGGCCCGGCCGAGCGCGAGTGCCTCCCGCATACTGGATCTACCTCAGCTGCTGCCCCTCCGGAGCTGACGTGCCACATCCCGCCCTGGCATCACCCCTGGCATCCCATGGAGCTCGGAGCAGCCCGGCCCGCAGGCGCCGTGCTGCCTGCAGGCGGCAGTGCCCAGAGCTCAGCTACGCCGTGGTTTTGCTAGTTAATATCCTCTGTGAGAAATCGTTTTCTGTAGGAACTGTATATATTGTAAATAAAATAGCCTAGGAGAAACACTGCATTGGTGTTGTGTCCCTTCATTTTGGAAAAGATGGGGAGTGATGGTAAATGGCTTGCTCAGGAGTTGGGGTGATAAATTTTGCAAAATTCAGGTAAACTTTGTGTCAGGAATAATGTTTATAGCATAGGGAGAACTGGCCAGAAGGTAAATGCTGACTTGCATTTCCATTTCCAGGGTTTGAACCCTCATTTTTTTCTCAAAGGAACCAAAGCATTTGGATATTGAGATGGAAAGTGTTGATGTTTGGTGTGTGGACAGAGGTGTTGTTTACTGTTGGCTTTTAAACTTGCCTGGTCTTTAGGATCAAAAAAAGGGGAAATACTCAAATATGATATGTCCGAATGTGGCTTCAAATCTGTGTTGAACTTAATTTCTATCCCAGATGATGTTGTAGTTTGTTGTGTACCAAGCACAGCAGGAAATTAAATGTGCTAACCTCCAGGCTGTAGCTGGAAGCTTTTATTTTTTTATTAAACACCTGTTTAAACTATTGTACATGTAAATAGTGGTGTACAAATATCCTAACTACTTTGTTAAATACACGCCGTATATATATATAATTTCTTTGTATATTCATGTGGATTTGGGTTTTGCACCTTTCATGGTAAATGTTACCAACCTGATGCATTATTTACCACTACTTAACAGCAGATCTTGCTGTTTCACAGCCAGATTTTAAAATTGAGAAAAAACATCTTTAAAACAATGTGTGAAATGGTACAAAACCTGTTGGGCAGACATCTGCGTGGCTGCCTGGGGAGGTAATGGTTGTGGTATTGTTTTCCATTAGGTCAGAGTAGTTTGGGTGAGCAGAGAAGGGAGAATTGCTGACCTTGGTACGGAGTGCAAGCCAGAGATGCTGCTCTGGGAATCACCTGGGTTGGGGAGGCTGGGGGTTATTGGCTCTCAGTGTCATGTAGGGCCGGGAAAATCGTTGCTTAAAAGTTTTTACTTATGTTGATACAAGTGTGCTGTTTTTACATCTCAGTCTGAAAACTAGAGTTTCTATAATCTAAAGACAGCAGTTCTGCCCCATCTTCCCTGTCCTTGTCCAGTGTCCCATAACTGTGTCCCTGTCCCGGTCCCTGTCTCCTGTCCCTACTCCATGTCCCCTGCCCGATGTCCCGTGTCCCCTGTCCCGGTAGCTGTCCCTGCCCCGTGTCCCGGCGGCGGAGCGGGCGGGCGGCGCTGCCCGTTGCCGCCAGGGGGCGCTGCCGGGCGGGCCGTCCCAGCCCCGGGAGCCGGGGCCCCTCGGTCTGTTGGCGGCTTAACTTGGCCAAACGGGGTCTGATCAACACCTCCCCGCCAAGTGTTGGCTAAGGAAGGTTTGAGGCTAAAAAGTGCCCGGTACTGCAGCCCCCGTGCCCAGAGCAGGGTAGGGGAGCAGCCCAGTGCTATTACCGCACAACCCACCCGCTCTCAGCAATGACGGTACCAACATGAAAGTATTTATGATGTTAAAGGCGTTCGTCTCCTGTTTATTTTTTTTCAGCCAGCAACAAGCAGCAGCTGCTGCTGTCAATGCTTAGAAGGGTCTAGGAACCTTCTGGACATCTAATTACTAATATTTGATTGCACAAGATAAGTGGCTTTAGATGAAAACTGTAAAAGTTCTCTGTGAAGTCTAAAGCCTAGTAAATCCTGGTTTGGGAGGTGATGCACTGCAGGGGGAAGGCATAGAGGTAAAATGAGGGCCTTGTGTTGTGACTGGTGACTTTTCAAACTGTGCTTGCTGATTTTTCTGCCTTATACATTTGCCTTTTGTATCTTTGTTAATGTAGACAGGGTGTCCCTGTGTGACCTGCATCCCTGCTCTGGGTGCAGCAGGTCATGGTAGCAATGCAGACTGGAGATGTTTTGCCACTATTGTTAACAACAAAAGGTTTATTTTCTTACCTCATCTATAACAGAATAAAGACAGTCTCATAACTTAGTGTTTAGTTAATAAATAATCAGCTACACTCTACTACCCACAGCCCTGTGGGGGCAGGTCCCGTACGAAGAAGAGCAGAGAGAAATGAAGTCCAAACCAGTCAATTCCAGTGCATAGAAATCAGTGCTTCTCTAAAAGGCGCACGTCCAAAACTCTCAGTTGCTGGTGGGTTGAAAGGTCCAGAGGAGTCTGTGTCCAGCTGGGTTGGAGATTTGAGAGGAGGAGCTGAAGTACTCAACAACTGGTAACTTCACAGCTCAGGGCAGCAAATCAAATAGACAATAAATTCGAGTGACAGTGTAAATTAGTCTTCAAGGCTTTTTGTTTTAAATTTGGTCCAAACGTGTGATGGTTAAACTGGAGTTTACCAGGTGGATTCACCAGCAGGAAAGCTGCAGAACCTAAGCATACTGCTGTACATTTTCTAGCAGTACTTTTATGTGTAGAACTCGATGCCATTAGGGAATGGACACTTTACAACGTCTGGTTGCACAAACTTTGCTTCTATAGTCTTTTGTATCTGTAAATATGAAATTGGCAGTATGGGCAGTAATGGTCTGCGTCCTTGAAGATCTTCACAAACAAAGGTACGAAGCAGCATCCGAAACAGCACCTACAGCCAAAGGGGAGATGGACATGCATGGAATGATTTACTGGCTTTTCTTTCTGCTGGCCACATCTGTGCTTTTCCTCTGCCTTATTCTATCTGCCTTTTCACTGTATGAATCCACTTATCTCCCAAGTCTATTAATGTTTAATTGCCTTCCAAAAAATTAATCTTCGCTGCTGACGTGCATTCATCTGATTCTAAATGTGATTCTAAATTACAGTAGGGAAGTAGACAACTAATTTTTGCTTGTCTTTTGGAAGGTAATAACATACTGGGTTCAATTTAGCAAGTTTGCCTCCCCTGTAGCCATGATGACTGTATCTAGAATGGACTTCTTATCAAGCAAGGAAGGGCAAACTGCCTATATAAGCACTAGAACTTTAATTACTCTTTTTTAACCTTCTGCTGCTCTGAATCTGTAAAATGTGTACGAAAACCTACCCAACCATACACAGGCTGGTGCACAGGAGGTAGGACAGCTTGCCCAGTCTGTAGGTGACCTGGGTGGTGATGTGCTGGCGGCAGGAAGGACATATTGTGGATGTTGGTTTGCTGGAGAAGATCCCTGCTACGATGATCGGGGGCTGAGACACCAAGTAAACTTGAGTTCAGGAGGGAATGAGAAGCAGCAAAATTAGAAGCACGAGAAATATTTTGCAAGATATGAAGTCTCAGAGAATGTAGGTTCTTAACATGGCTTGATGGAGCATCCACATTACTGTTGTTGGTTTCAGGTACATTCATAAAGATTACTGTACTGCTTGTTCTGTGTATCCCAAATTGTTGTTTCTAAAAGCAGCAGTCAGTATTTACTTGGATAAAGATACACACGAGGAATTGCCTGTAGGATAAATCCCCATAGTCAGGCACTCTCTGCTACCCACTGGTGGATGTACCCTGACATTGGGAGCTTTTCTTCTGATAATTAAAGTAATATAGAAATGCATGTTTTTTCTGAAGAAGAGATTTGAAGGACTTTCTGGATTAACTTTTCTTGTAGTTACAAGAAATTCAGCAAAGAAGCTACTCTAACACACAAATGTCATCAGTCAGGTGATGGTGCTGTCCCCAGTTAGTAAAGTTTCTACCTCATTTTTTTTTCAGTCTAAACTTGATTGTCCTACTCCCTGAGAGGCATAGCCTTTGTAGCTGTGTGAAGGATTTGTTTACAGAAATGTTTTCATTAAGTACTATTTTAATGATCCTAAACAAGTTCAGGGTACATCTTCACACTGTAGCCTGAGGCAAAACTCGAGGAGTGGGAAGGTATCATCTGCTAGATAGATAGGCTATATCATGGCTGAGTTTAATTGCCTTCTGGTCTTGGGGATTTTAAAAATATGTATGTCTTCTTTCTTCCTGTATGAGATGTTGCTAACTATTCTTTGAAGCCTTTCCTCAGCATCTCATTTGAGCTTCTCCACTTCAATAAAGGTGACAAGAACAGAACGCTGGACTTAAAAATATTTGTTATGAAAGTTTTGGCTTTGGGCTATTTTTTTTAAATGGGTATTTCTATAGATGGACTAATTCTGGAAAACCAAGTCAGAGTCTCTCCGTTTACCTTCCAACATTTCTAGGAAAATTTTCAAGCTTCTTGGATTGTGATTGGATCAGAAAACTCCCATTTTCTCTGTTGATTTTAAAACTAAAAACATTTCGCTCTCGTTAGCAGGCGGAATCAGAATGTCGTCAGAAGTTCAGGCCCCTGGCACTCACCTGGCTGCTCAATGGTGGTTGTTTCTCTGTAGGAGTAAGGTGGGGGAGAAGGATACTCGTAACCCCCTGTGCAAAGAGAAACAGGGCAAAATGTCAAAGTGCAAACAGCTTCTGGGTCCCAAAAGCCCCGTGTGGAGTCTGACTTCTTCTAGGAAAACGTTCTTTTGTTTTTGGAGAAAAAAAGCTGATGACTGAGACACCTCAAGCTTTCTTTAGTACTTTTACTAATCTTACAAATTAAGAATGAAATCAGCCCGAAATAAACGACAGTATAAAAAATACATTAACTAATACATTCAAAATAAATTAATGCAAGACTTTTTCACCCCAGCTTCTTTTAAGCTCTTTTGAGTTTAGAAAGAGGTGAGAGAGGTCTTTGAAAACAAAAATATTTACAGAGACAGCTGATCAGAGTAAAATGCTCTGAAAATATCAAGTTTAGAGGCCAAGTACTGACATCTCGAGCCTTTTTAGTTACCACCTGACCTCCGATTCTGTTTTTTTTTTTCTCCAGTCCCGTCCCGTAAATGGCAATTTCCTCAATAGCAGGGAGGTAACAAAGGTGCGATTACTGATGGATCTGTGTGTCTTTCAATGAGTGTGGGCTCAAACAGGCAGAAGACAAAGGAGCGTTGTGAGATGCTTGTGTAGGTGTGAAAGCAGTGCCTGGTTTCAGAGAGAAAAGCCAACCCAGCTGAGCAGCAGCTGTCGGCACCCACTTGCGGTCCTTGAGCTGAATTGTCAGCACTTCAGTCGTGGGGAGGGGTTGTTCGTCCCTACAGAGCTGGTGCAGAGCTGAGTCACCTAACGAGGCCAATTCTGGTCAGCAGGAGTGTTTGGGAAAAGACCAGTCCTCTGGAAAACTAGATGACAATTTAAGCAAGACAGCCCAGCCATGTACAGAGATTGCTGGCTGAACATTTGCTCATCAGAAATTATCGTAGAGATACAACTGCAATTCCTTTTCCAAAAAAGCATGTGCTGTTTGAAAAATTATTAAGAAAACAAACCAAAATATTTATTGCTGTTTTAAGTGATGCTTCTGTTAGAAGATCCTCCAGCTTGTTTACTCCAACCCTGGGTTTTATATTCTGGCAGAGACATTTTCTAAACCAAACATGTCCTGGCAAAGCTGGGCCCTGTATGAGCCAGCTCAGTTATGTGCTGGAAACCAGCTATCACAGCCTGCCACACAATCCCCATCGGGTACTCCTTCCACCCCCCGAGTGAAGCCTCCTTACCCTCTTGGCTGTAGAAATCTGGTGCAGAGGGTTCTGGCCGGTAGGACTCATGGTGCGGCTCATACATAATCATAGGAATTTCCGCTTGTCCCTTCTCACTTGGCATGTCTGCAGTTCACCTGCCGAAAGCAGCGAAGAATAAAATCTACTGTATTTGACCCTCCGTGCCCTGTATTTGTCAATGCCTGCTTCTGTACTTCCTAGTTCTCACACTCAGATTTTACTTAGAGGCAAATTAGCAGTTCTCATATTCTGCCGCCTTATACAGTGAAGTGCAGTCAGTTCCCGTTAAACTTCACGATGAAGAAGATAGGAAGAGCGAGAGCAGAAAATACTTCTTTTACGTATTTCTTTGTCTTGGAAAGGTAGAAATGTTCCCCCAGAAAACACACTATTCACAGGGTGTAAGCCTTTGCAGAAAAGTTAACCTTTTTTTTTTTCCCAATGGATTGTCAAAATAATCAAGGAGGGGAAGAGCACACTTTGGAGCACCTTTGGAAAGCCTTCATACATCATTAAGTCAATGCAATCAGCGGCAATTCGGATCTGTCTTTGTGTTATTACTGTTGTTAGTGCAACCTTGTTATCATGACCAGTTTTTTCTGTGAAACTATTGTCTCATCGGTAGGTGACAGGCTCTTGTTGGGAAATGTCATTATCATCTATGACTGTGCTGCCTGAGGCTTTGAACGAGATCAGGCCACAGAATGTGTGTTTTGCAGGTGTTAACAGGAGCTGCTCCTCACAGTAGTGGGAGGAAGGGGACGCAGATAGCATTGTGTGTAAATACAGTGAAGTTGTTGATTATTCCTAGCTGTCCCCCGAAGCAGTTGATTTTCTACTAACACTAACTTCAAGAGTCCTCTTCAGAAGAAAGTTTCAGCCTTTTGTACAGGTCAGCAAAGAAGGGCAGTTCTGGGGGAAAAACAGCAGAAATGTTTATGAGGAGCTGCTAAATGAGCCTGGCGCAGGTTTACTGGCTGCTAAAATAGCTCCACAAAGCTCCTCACATCCCAGATAAATGTGAGAAGGGACACTTTTTATAAGGTGATTGGGAATGTCAAAAGTACTAATAGGCCAATGAGAAGAAAAAAGAAAAGCAGAAGGTCAAGAGGACTTGGGTGAAAGCCAAGGGACAGTAATCACATACAGAGAAGAAAGACAGTGTGTCAGTAGTAACTCTGGGTTCAAGAGTGTGATGATAGGCAATGTTGCATTAGCCACTGTTGACCAAGAGCTGTTCCCCTGGGACAAGGATTAGTGGGCAAAATTACAGGGAGTCTCCAAGTTTTTGTCTTATTGCTATCTTGGTACTGAAACATCATACACTAAGTATTGGGTGGTGTCAGTTTGGGTGGCACTTCTGCACAATTCATCTCACTCACTGTGAAACAGGAAAAAGAGGAAAGGGCTTTAGAATTCCAGCCAGGGACTGTAGGGCCAGGCAGAAGGGCTGGATAAGACACAGAGTAGGGGAGAATAATAATGGCTAACACAGTGAGAGCATGTCAAGTTGACTACTGAGTGCAAGCAAACACTGACTAATCCAGGTTCCACCCTGAGTGAGGTATTAGGATAATATCACCAGTTAAATGTGTAGGACAAGAGATGCAGAAGTGAATCAGCAGCAGCAGCAGCCGGGAATAGTGTGGGAGTCCTACTGGATGCCAGGTTTGTGTTTGATCTGTTGGAGCTGCCAAGCACAGAAGCTCTGGGCCATAGGCTGTTGACAAAGTTGGCATTCTGAATTTGCTCACTTTCAGTGCCTTGGTACATTCTTCTAATACTGCTGCCAGTAGCTCTGTATATTGGGATGGAGGACCTGCCCCACAGCAGATATGCTGGGGGAGCTGGATGGGCACCTGGGCCTCAGTTTCTGCAGCAGCCTCTTCAGCCTACTTGGGAGAAAGTACCAGGGGGTACCCTGGGTCTGAGGGCTGGAAGTCCAGAGGTCCAGGAAAGGCATTTTCTGAGATGTTTTATGCAAATCAGTAGACCCTTTAATTCAGCCTATAAATGGTTACACTCAACTCCTGGTTGCGACCGTGTCTATGATGCCTGAGAGCTCTTTGAGGCTGTGACCACTCAACCTGTAAGTGTTGTTGCCATACATAAGAGCTAGAGACTTTTCTCTCTTTCAGATGTGATCATCTGCTGGACAGGAAGATATGAGAGAGAACAGTGTTAGTATACCTGTAGGAAAAAAATCATAAGGCAAAATATCCAGTAGGAATTCTTGAAAAGCAGGAAAATGTCCTATAATCTTCCCTACAGAAACCAGTAACATCCAGGAGGCTCTTAGGAGCTTAGGAGATGACATGAGTTGTCTTCTCTGCAGTCACACTGAGCAAACAGAGCTCTATATAAAGGCACAGAAGACCCTTGTGTTCTCCTGAATTGAGGCTTTGGTTTATCTGCAGCAGATTGACTCCAACCACTGCAAACTGCTTCATTTGCAGGCAGAAACGTATAATCCCAGGGACACAAAACCAATTCCGTGTCTTCTCTCTTCTGAGGTTTTCGTTTCTCCTACATATAGGTAAAACTGGTTTGGACTGGAAAATAAAGCTTACTTTAAGTCCTGTGGAAATTAATATTTTTAAAAAGAGAAGCAAATCACACCCTGAGGCACATTCACAAAGAGCCAGTTCATGCAAAGTAAAGGGGAAATGAAGCCTTTATGTTCCAGAAACGTAGGAAGAAGAATGGGCAGGCAGTTTCCAGCATCTTCCTCTGGATTAGCTCCAGGGACTTGTGTTCTAGTGTGAAAAGCAGCCTCAAGCAGGCAAGCAAAGCTGACGAACTGTGAAATTCCATGGCAAAGCCCCACTCTCCACCTCTCACCCACATCTCCTCAATGTCCCTGATGGCTAAATAATCCCACAGATGGGATTAGTTCAATGTGTGCCTGCAAAGAGGCACAGACACTGTCATCTCTGCATGTAAAGGGGCTTTGTTTGAAAATTGAAGTTCACTGCAGTACTAATTCTTCTCTTTTCAGATCCATATCTGTTTATCAAGAATTGCATCCAGGATCTCAGGCAGGAAAGCAAGCAGTGACTGTATAAGTGTTTAATCCCCTCCATTCCAGCTCCAGTTGATGTCAATGTGGGATTTACCATTCAGTAAGTGCGTGTTCAGAAACAGAAAAAAGGGAACATAGAATTTGGAAGGAAACATTAAGTGATTAAATTATTTGAAGAATATAAGGTAACGCATTAAAAAATCTTTTACTTTGGAAGATTAACATTAAAGCATTATAGTAAGGGATCCTCACATTTCATGGACATATGGAGGCATAGCAGTTTTCACCGGTGACCTGTTGGCTTGTAGGATTCTGGTCCAAAGACTTTCAGTTTGCTGTAATATGTTCTTGTTCTCCTGTCATCACTAGTTTAATGTTTTCCTGGGCATTTAGCACTTCCAGCTGTGTTTCTTAAACAATATAAAATTCTGATATTTTAAAGAGTGACCATAAAATGCCATTGCTGAAATACAATTGTATCTCTGGCTTGAAGGCCTGTTTCACTTGATTGAAGCAGTTAATTCTAGTTCTAGCAATGAAACACTGAATTCCTCAGTGGAGAGATCTTTTCTCTTTAGTCCTGAGTTGGTCATTTATGGTAACATATACAATGAGCTAAGGCATTTCAGGTGTTGAAGAAAGAGTAGTTCCAGCTCTAATACAGACAAACATAGCTGGGGAGGAGGATTCAGGTATTTGTCTATTCTCATTCTTAAAATAGATGCTAAAAGAGTTGCCTGCTGGCAGCAAATTAGAAGCTGAACATTAAAAAATATTCAGGATATCTGAATTAGATAACCTTTTCATGGAGATGAAGGATGCTCTCTCAATTCTCCATTCTGTATTCCTGAGTTTCATTTTTAGTATTACAGTTATTCTGGCTTTTGAGCCTAGGTCAGGTTACCAGCCTCCAAATGGAGAGGATGCAGCTGCGTGGGATTCAACTGAATATACACCATATTTCTTGTTTCAAACTCTTCACCTGGTTCCCTTGGTTTGTCTGTTGACTGCATGGACTCACTACCCAATATGTAAGATCACTGCTGGAAGTGGTCAGTAAAAGAAGTTTATTGTAGATCTATTGAAGTCATCAGAATGCTTTTGTCATTGAGCCAGGGAGCAGGGTAGAACCCAATAAATCACTGTGTAGATACTGCTTCTCCTGCTTTCATGTGGAAAGGGACAGATTTATGTATCACCCAAATCCTCATGGGTTACACGGAAATTTAGAGTAAAAGGAGTGCAACCATTGTTCGCAAAATCAGGAGGAAGCATATACTGAAGAGTGAAATGTTGGTGAACTAAGCTCTGCTGAGAAAGAAAGGGCTTTTTGCTTTCTCCCTCTTGGAGACAACTTTTACTCCTTCACAGTACTGCAAATGGTGGCACAGACACAATGAAATTTGGAAGGTTTGGGGGTTTGTTTTAGTTTGTTTGCTGAGCTGTGTGCACAGAGGGATGGTCAAGGGCAGATTGGAACTGTGCAGGCAGGTGCAGCCTGGCCTTGCCTCCCTGGGCTCACAAGGCTGCTGGAGAGGCAGGGACTCCCTAGATTCTCCTGCCCTGTCCCACATCAGACATTAGTGTTAAATTAATCCTTCGCAAAGGGAGCTCTGGTCTATAATTCAGTGCATTTACTGCTCCTTTTGTACTCACCTTAAAGCATTTCAAAATACTGTAAACTTTCACAAACCTTCTAGTCTAAAATTATTAATGGTAGTTTATTTCTGTGTGTTACTGTGCCAGCATCATGCTGATACAGAAAAACCTTCTCCCCTTGAGACAGCCCAGAGAGCATTCCTGTCCAGCTTTTCCTTCACAGGGTTAAGAAAGGTTTTGAGTCCTTCTCATTTCTGTACAGTGAATTCATCCTTCTTGTCCATGAGTGACCAATGAACTCTGTCCTCAACCTACAGAGTGGTATGAATGTGATCTTATTTAATGGAAGTGCTGTCTGTGGTGTAATCCAGCAGCACTTCTTCCTTTTCACACCGTGCCAATGGTTTGTATTTATTTTGTCATTAACTAGCAGTTTGTCTTTCTCCTTCAATGTCATTCTGTACTCATGAATTCCCAGCTTGGAGCTGAAATTCCTGGTACAGTTTTCTAAGGGCACTGCTTTGCAATATAATACAAACCAATGTAATATACACACACCAATACACACCAATCTGTCACAGCAGGTCTCTACCTTTTCTTATTCTGTGTAATAGATCTTCTGCTTCCATAATTTGTTTCTTGAGTCATATATTTTATTAGCCATTCCTACATTTCTATCAAGGTTATTAATTAAAATACTGAATAAGATCCATGACTGATTTCTGCACTGTTTGGTGTAAATCAAGTGTATCTCAAATCTTGTTCCTTAATTTATTTTTTGAGGTATGATCCCTTGTTCCCTTCAGATGACCAACTTCACTCACATTTAAAGGGCACTTACGCTAAAGGGTGAGCACAGCTGAGCCTTGGGATTGCATTAGAACTTGTCCCTCCCTAATTACCATTCCAAAAATAGAGTACTAACCACTGAAGGGAAGTATTGTCCAGTGGTTTGTGAATTAACCTGGACTGGGGGAAAAAAAAGGTGGGCTCAGTTCCTGTTCTGCAACAGTGTTGATGAGCAAATTAATTAGTCTTGGTTTTGCTTAGCTTTGCTGTGTACAGAAATACTGTATCAGAGAGGTACCGTGTCCCTTCTGCACTGGCATGGTCACATTTGGTTATTCCTTAAAATGCGAGCAAACAACAGAAGATAGAAAATGTCAGGTTTAGATTCAGCCTTTGTCTTCTATTGACACAAGTTTGTCTTTCACATTCCCTTTTAGCTGTCAGAATTGAGGGAAGCCCTTGACAATTGTTTCCAGCTCTTCATCATTACCTTAAAAGTTGATGTTTGCCATATTTTCATTAAATTCCTGTATATATTAACATTCCCATACTGACAGCACTGAGTCATAGATAGCCAGCATTTCATTTATACTCTTTTAAAATAATGTCCACAACTTTTCCTTCAATTGAAAACTGATAGAACAACTCAAGTAATGTCTCATACAACATCTGGAGCTGGTTTAGCAACACTTACAAAGTCACTATGAACAAACATTCATTTGAAGAGAGCAGGTGTGTGTCCTGCTTTTATGTGTGAGCTGAGCCCTTTCCTATGGTGCATCAGTTTGACTTTCCATTCTTATTACTGTTCTCATTTCCACCTTATCAGAAAGCTCTTTCTCCTCTTTTCCTTCTCTGAATCTGTTCTAGGAGAAAGATAAAATATCCTGAGAAAACTCTTTGCCTCCAGATTTTCAGAACATAAGAGAAGCTTGCAGATTTTGAGCACCTGACAATTTAAGGTAAAAGTTAACATTTACAACAGAGAGCCACAGCTGTCACAGTCCTTGAGCTCACTGTTTTAGTCCTTGTCACCTCCATTTCTTTTCTTACTAAGGAATAAACATAGTATTTGTTCCAGGTAGTTTAAAAGCTCTTACCTTTATGTAGCTCTGATGAATCTGGGAAAGAAAAAAGCTTCAAAAGTTGATCACTTCTTCCATGTCTTTGCACCGTGGCTGCTTCTGGGGAAGAACCAGACACATGACCAGTGACATGACCTGCTGTCATGCCCCAGTGGCGTATCCAGTTGAAGATGGGAGTCAGTTTGTAGGCAGCATATAATTACTCCAGTTTTCCCACAGTCCCAGCCCACTGCTCACACCTGCTCTGCCACCAAAGGAATGTTGAGTGGCAGGTTTGCACCAGAGGATGTTTCTGTTGTTGGATTTTTTTTTCCATAATATCCCAGAAATTTTCCTTTGTGCTAGCCTGAAAGTTAACGAAGACAATTAGAAGCAGCATGGAAATAACTAGAGGGCAGTGTTAAGAAAAGTGTATATCCACACCAATTGTGCTTCTCTACAAATCATCACAGGGAATGATGAAAAGCCATAGGTACAGCTCTATCTGGGGCTCTGATTTTTTATCATTGGGATCAATGATCAGTTTAACTTTCTGACCAATTAATTGTGCTTAGATCAGCAAAGATATCTGTGCAGGGTGGTAACCATTGCTATTTTAGCTGGGATATTCTTGGTAAATAGGTTTGTGGCTCAATTGGACTTTTTGTTCAATAGATAGTTTGTCTCTGTGGTGGGTTGCCCTTGGCCAGATGCTGGGTGCCTACCCAGACACTCTTACTCTACTCCTCAACAGAATAGTGGAATTGTTCTTCAAATGAGAAAGACAGAGAGATCACTTACCAGTTATCATCACAGGCAAACCAGAATTGACTTGGGGCAAATTAATTGAATTAATTGCCAATTAAAATATATTTGGATGGTGAGAAACAAAGAAAAAAATACTTCCCCCAGATGCCACATATTTGGTATCTCCAAGTATAACAGTGGGCACCTGACCCTCACAGTAAGGATTGTTCTTGCTTCATTTGAATCTACTGCAAAACTGTTTTGCACAAAGGCTTTTCTCCAAAACAAGAGCCTATCTGCATTTCTTTCAACAAGGACAGAGAATGATGCATTGGGTTTGCCTGGGAGACTCATGTCACCAATCCAAAATATGCTGTTTGCTCCTGGGCAAGCAAAGTCTTAGTCAAGAAAGGGCTGCAGCAGTGCAGGAAGCCCCTGACCCTGAGAGGTCAGGACTGCACAATAATTAGCAAAATATTATTGTACACCTGAGAATGCCAATGGGTAAAGGAAGAAGAGAGGGAATAGATGTTTGCTCCACACACCCCTTTTGTCACGGCAACTTCTAAACACTTGAAATAGAGATTTTTGTTGCTAATGGATGGGATGGAGTTAGTGCATGCTGTTAATGATGACAGCACATCACTTGCCTCTCATCAGGACTTGAGGGACCAGGGACAGTGCCCTTGCTTAGCTATTCCTCATTACCAAAAGTGGAGGCTCAGCACTTTGTACCCTACATACATGTGTCATCAAAGTAGTTGTGGACTCTCCTGACAAGACCCTCATTTCCAGGCTAAATTAAAAATATGAAAGGATGGCTGACAGTTACTGGCTAATCCCATTTTGCCTTTCAAATCTTTGGTCTTTTACAGGTTTCTTGTGTGGTATTGGTCAAGTTATTAATTCCTCTATGTTCTTTCCAAGGAAAGAACAGGGCAGGGCAGCTCTCCTCCATGGCCAGGCTGTTTTCACCCATGTGCGAGGGTGGAATGGAGCACAGGGGAGGTTTTTGTGGCTCTCCATTGACTTTAGGGGGAGCCTCAGCCAAGTGGCTCATGCTGTGTGCCTGATGGAAAATAATAATAATGCAAAATAATAGACTGATCACAATAATTTTAATAGAGATGTTAAAATGCTGCTTTATTGAAAATGAAATGCTTTGGGGAGAGACATTATTTTGACAACATTTTCTCAGGAAAGTGAGTGCATATTCATACTACAATATACCATTTCTTGAAGAGGTGCTTTAAGGACTAGTGAAAACACTATTGAAAAAAAAAAAAGAAAAAAGTGTCAAAACAGTAATAGCTGTTGAAAAAATGGAATCAAGGATAGTCCTTTTTATATTTCTAGTACTTTTGAATACGTATAGCAGCTAATATCTTTTAGATGATGCTTGTGAAATAGTCTCCCTGATCTGAACATCAGCAATAGATTTGTGAACATGTGTGTGTCTATAGAGAGAGAAGACATGGGTACAAAGAAGTGCATATATTTCTCTCAGTTTTCAAATGAAATGTCCACAAGATGTGAGACTGGGGAAGGGAAATGGCTCCATGCCACAGCCACAGGAGCTGTGTGTGCAGGATTTCCTCTCTGCCCTTCCTGCTCTTTCTCCTCTCCATGGGGAACCAAGTGGATACTTGGCAGAGGCTGGATTTTCTTGGGAAAATTTGATAAGGTAGGTTGAAGATAGATTTTAGGATGGCTGTGATTGCATATGAAATCAACATTTCTTCATGTCAGGATATTGCAATGCTATATATTTTATCTGACATATTTGTGTTCTGAACATCTACCAGATATTCTGGAGGGCATAGAGTTTAGATTCACCCTAAATTCCCCTCTTGATTCTGAGATATAAAATCTGAACTTAGTAATTATATATTGTGTATGTTGTGGAGATAAGGTAATCACTAGCCTTGAAATCTTTCACTCCTTGCTTTTTAGTCACCGAAAACATTGCAATGAGAGACACAACCCATAGGCAAGAAACCAATCTGGGGGAGAAAGGGCCCATTTCTCTGGGGAAGTGTCTGGTTTTTATCTTGAAAAGTAGAGGAAAAGAAATGATGAAATCATGAGTGCATCCAAAAGTACTCATGCACAAGAAATTCTTACTGTGACATAGGGTGGCTTAAGTGCTTAAATATTTAGAGCAGCTCGAATAAACACACTGTCAGGTTGACACTTAAGGTGTAAACTCCCTGGCAAGCCAGCTCTGTTTCGCTTGCTCCAAGTTGCACTGGGCATGCACATGTTCTGTAATCTTCAGCCATTATTACAGGTGAGATAAGGGGGTGAAAAGATCCTCTTGTTCCTCCTGCCATACGTGCTTTTCTCCCTGCCAACCTCACTGTGGCTCTTCAGCCTGTGAAGGAAGTGAGTGGTTTTAAACTTTGGGTTACATGCGTAACACTGGCTTTCTTTTGCAATCTTAATTACATTGTTTGTTCTAAGAGATACAGTGTGATACTTAGCAAAGAGACATATGATATCAGTCCTTTTGAATCATTGTATCAGCCCCCCGAATATCATGCGTGCTATCAGAGACAAACAAGGGTGAAATAATCATTATAAATTAGTCCATCAAACTGATTGCTTTTCCTATCATAACAAATAATAGCCTATTGTTGCACGTACGAGCTGTTCAGAATTATTGATAGTTTCCTATTTTTGCTTATAGTCTCTCATGTGATGCAAAAACTGGATTTCCCCCCCTCCCTGCCCTGTGTGTAGCTGATAACCCTAATGCTGACTGCGGGTGTTTGTAACCGTGGAGGCAAGATCAGAAGGATCACTGTGTAAATGCTCACCTGGGGATTTCTGCACAGCTCTTGGTGGAGCCAGAGCATTGCTGGATATTGAGCCCTACACCTACACATGTCCTGAGGCAGCCTGTGGTGTTTTGAGGCTTGGCCCAGGACAGGACAGAGCTCACAGCAGAGCAGTGAGCCCTTGCTAGGGCAGGGCAGCTCTCCTCCATGGCCAGGCTGTTTTCACCCATGTGCGAGGGTGGAATGGAGCACAGGGGAGGTTTTTGTGGCTCTCCATTGACTTTAGGGGGAGCCTCAGCCAACTGGCTCATGCTGTGTGCCTGACTTGTGGGATGATTAAATGGAGATGTGCTTCTGTCTTTGCTCCCTTTTAAATGGTTCATACGTTCTTTGAAGCATGATTGCCTCTTTCTTGATGTTTTATGTTCAGGTCTAGCCTAGCTGACTGAAACTTCTGTTAAGGCGTACACAAAAATAAATGTGAATCTAAATCTTAGTACAGACAACTCATATTTTGATATGGCTTCTCTGCTACTTGAAAACTAACACTGAATAAAGGTTCTTTCTTAATAAAGCTTGGGAAAAATCTGAGCCATCTTCCATTTATAAAAAGCAGAGACCTTATGTATACAATTCTCCTGTTTACACCACAAATAATTGTTTGCAGCCAGCGGAGTCTAGACCTGGAAGTGTTTCGTAATTCAAAAAATGTCAATGTCTATGAATATCTCTACTATTGTCTGCAATGAATATTGTCTATCAAAAATGTATCGCAGGTAGAAAAAATTCCAGTTTACTACAGCTGAATACAGCTGCTATTGATTTGGAACTTGTCTCTCCTGTTTAGTATCTGAATGCAACATATTTCTTAGAACACTGATTACACAAGAAGGATAAGAGTGACTCAAATATGAAACGTCATTCCTTTCAGATAAGGTCTAAAGATGAGCTGCTTTAATATGCAAAGTAGATATTTGAATGACACGTGGCACATAGCTCAAAGCACAAACCACTTCTACACAATAGTTTCCATATGAAAAATTATCTCCAATATAAAAAAATTGTACATAGGCCTTTTTCCTAGTAATTTGCTTATTGAAATGAGATACAGAAATAGAACCAGGGACATCTAATGCAGAATTCTGAAAAATGTCTGTACACCCTGCAACTAATCTGATCCGACACCCCAGTGTGCCAGAGCTGGATGATGTGTCAAGCCACAGTGGGGACCATTACTTAGTGTTGTTAGTAGAAAAACTTGGTAATTGAAAATATTTTTTTTGAAACAATACATGGAAAAAATCAGTGAGAATATTTCAAAACTGATGCATGTTTCATATTTAAAGTATATTGTTAATTTTCTCCAGGTTTGACCACCTTGTCTGTTAATATTTCTCAAGGGGAAACTGTCCTGTTAGCTGAGAAGTTCTCACCTTCATAACAGATTCTACTTTCCTACTAATACATGCCTGCTACCAACAGAAATGCTTGTGTTTCCAACTTGGCACCACATAGTTTGGCTTGGACAAGGAGCCCCCTGGGAGCTGTGAGGTCACTACTGAGCTCTTCATGCCTTGGAGTGACGGATCACAGCGTGAAACACTGTATTAGAGAAGTCCTGCTATGAGAATAAAATTGCATCTACAGGTTGTTATCACACCTTAACCACTGCTAGAGCCAGAAGTATGAAGGATTAGACTCACAGACTGGAAAAAGTAGAGAATTGTGAAATTTCATGCAGGGAGGACACAGCCTGTTCTGCTGACATGGCTGTGGTGCTGTGATTATACACTTGGGCTGTGATTGGCATGTCCAAGATTGTAAATTTTTCTGCTTGAATTAAAGGGCTTTCTGACTTTTCTAGACAAAAGGAATCAACAGGATTGCCATCTACATGATCCATATGACAAAACCACCTCATAGATCGTCATACAGGAGTGGACCATTAGCCCTCAGGATTATTTGGGAAGTTCATTATGCACAGAAAAGTAATTAACTTCCATGGTGAGGTCTGAGGCGCTGGAAAGAGCTGATCACTAGACCCAAGAGGTGTTTCTGATGTAAGAAAGAGTATGTGGTTCGATGCTTGAATTATTGTCTAATTACACACTTTAGTGCAGTCAGAAGGAGTATCTCAGTGTTTCAGTAGTCCCTAGAAATCTATTTTAATTATAAAAATGGAAAATGTGGAAAGGAAATTGAACATAGTTTCAACAGGGCAAACATATCTGTTCCTTTGCAAAGACTGTACTGACTTTGGACCGACTTTACAAGGACTAGTTGCGAGTGCAATCAGAATATTTTAGAGGTTGCTTCACTCCGGGGAACCCTGCCCCACACAGAGCAGTCAGTGCACACCTGTCTGGTACCACAAGGGGAAAGGTGTGAAAGGCACAAATACACAGACCCCCACTGCCCGATTCCTCTCATGAGAGGGGCTTCAGTTCCCTGCCTGAGGGAGGAGTCCGAGGGTAAGGAATGTGCCTGCCTGAGGGAGGCTCCCAGAGGCTCTTGAGTCTCCTCAGTAACTGAAGCAACAAATAACCTTAGTCCCAGAGTAGGTGCCTGCACTGGCAAATACACCCTTTTGTTAATTTGGGGCATTCATAGGGATTTTTTTTTTATTTAGGTCTGTTTTTCATAAGTTTAATTTCAAGCAGACATGTGAGAAGCAGGGAGTTGGATTTGATGGTCCTTATAGGTCCCTTCCAAGCTATTCTACTATTCTAATGATTTCAGCTTCTGGAAGCAAACAAAATGACTGGAAAATTATTTTTTTTCTTTTTCCTGTTTTTTTTTTTCCAATATAATTAACTTTAAATCTTGAACTCCTTGATCTTCCTCCAGTTTCTACACTTGAAAGAAGTGGTGTATTAGAGCATCATATCTAAGAGAAGAAATGCAGACAGCTCAGCACAGCTGCTATTACTTGTGGTAGGTTTATGGCTGAACAACTGACATAATCAAAGACAAATCCCAATCAGTTAACTTGTGGAAATGCTAAGCATTCTCAAAATTTCTGTACTGAGAGGTTCTTGGAAGATTACTTCAATTCTTTGTTAAGTAGAGAATGACATTCTGTAAGAGAACATATATTCCTTTTTTATGGTTGATGAGCAGGTCTTTTTTTTAGCTCATTCCCTTGATTGAGCTTCCACTTAACAAAAATCTTCCAGAAAAGAGGCTCGGCTTAAGGAGAACAGCATTCCCTGTACCTCTGTACTTGGTACCAGGACAAAACAGCTTTCCTGTGTAGTAGGTATTGGTCAAAGAGTAATTTATGCAAGTTACCTACAAAGTATAACATTACAGATGTATGAGATCGTGGCCTTAAAGGCCAAGATTCAGATTAGTGTTGCATTAATTATTAAAATCAGTATTGCATTAAAATGGAAAAGTCAGCCTTTGGTACAGATACCAAAGCACTTGGGGCGCAGCCGGGGACTGAAGGCCAAGGAAGGCCGCAGTGCCCCCGGCCTGGCTCCCAGGCTGCTGCCGCCTGCAGGGCTCCGGCTGCCCCGGACCGGGAGATTCACAGGAAAATTCACATCTGTCACATCTGCTGCTCGGTTTCAGAAGTTTTGTGTGTAAATGTACTCATATTTAATATCCAAAAATATCTGCTTCTAAGTAATTTTACAGAATAATGAATAAAATCACTGAATTACAAACCCAAACAAAAGTAATCTCTCCCCCCCCCCAACCCCAAACAAACAAAACAACCAAAAACCAGAAAGCCATCTACTTAAATCTCTTACAATCTATTCCATCAAAAATATAAGAAGAAACAGTATTGCCTATTAATGTCCACTCACAAGGTCTTTATTACAGTATCTCATCTCTAAAGGTTAATGTTTAAAAGCTGTGAATCCTTTCCATCGCTGAGTCCAAAGATCTGTGTGGGGACAGGATGAGGGGATTTTCTTGCCGCTGAAGTTGGGGCCTGAACTATAATCCTCTGTAATCCTGTTTCTTACAATTTAGTCACCTTTAAAGTTATTTTTGGCCCTCCTTCCAGAGCCCTCTCATATCTGAATGACCCTATTGTTGAGCCTTGAGCAGCAGCTGAGGTATCAAACCCTTACTAATTAAAATGATCCCTTTCTGCTTTATATGCAGTGTTTTTCTCAATGGAAACAAAAGACATGACAGGCCACCATAGAGGAAGTTATTGTCTCCCTGAAACAATTCTCTGAAACTTGTCCAGCAATGTTCAAATGTTTATCAGTTTGTGTCTGAAACTATGTCAAGAAGGCTTTGTAGGTGTGCAAAAGTAGTACAGGAGATCAGAGAGGGAATTATCCTGAATCAGCTGTAAGTAGGATGGTTGTTAAGGTACTTACTGTACTGTCAGGCTGTGAAAGTGCATTCTTACATTGGTGTATGTCCCTTCTGAACTTAAAAGTGGATTTTGCTCAGTGGAATAGTTTAAAGCCATTTTCTGCTCTCTTGGGTTTCAGTCCCTATAACTATTGAAATTCCACACTTTTTAATGCAATCCTGGAGACGTCACTCGTTGTGATCACCACGGAAAACTGAAAACCAAACTGACACAGCATTCCTCTTTTTTTTTTTCTTTTTTTTTTTTTTGGCAAGAGGAGACAAGTATTCTGCCCCTGCATAGTGTACCTTTGTGGGTACCCAGCTGGCTGGGCTACTGTGTCCTTCACTTGGATGGCAAATTGCTCTGGCTAACTGAGTGAGCCATGAAACATCCCCATATTTGATGTTAGTACAATAATTGAAAACCATCCTCAAACACTAGAATTTAGACACAGGGAAGAACTGACCAGGCTGCTCAGTCCAATAAGTGCAGGAACTGAGAATTGTCCTGGCTGTCTGAGCCTGTACATTTGTATATGGAAAAAAGAAAAAGAGAAGACAAAAGAATAACTCACAGTTATTATGCTCTAAACTCTTTTGTTTGTTTTGTGTTTTGGTTTTGTTTTGTTTTGTTTTGTTTTTTGTGAAAGGTCCTTAAAATGTTGACTCCAGCCAATGGAGATAATGACAGCAGAGTACAACCAAAATGAGTTGGTTTGCATGAGTGTTGTTAGGAGGCACTGTGAGAAAGAAGATGATGAATTTGTGCCAGCACAGGGTACCTTAAGCACAAGCTAAATATTTCAGTTGTGCAATTTAGCTTAGTTTTGAATTTTGTGAAGCTCTTTTTAAGTGGTTTTGAGTATGTTAGTCTGAAAAAGAAGATACAGAGAACTCCTTCAGCACAAAACTCTGACGTGACTCAGCTGTATTTTACTAGGCAGACGATTTAATTGCTGTACATGAGGTGCTATATTTGCTTCTCAGATATTTGGACAGACAAGATGCCTGGTGATTATATACTGAAGGATCAAGAGACACACTGGTGCTCCTAACCAAATGATTTCACTTTCAGAGCATAAAGAAGTCATGCAAGTGACAGGTCAGAGAGTGGATTAATTTGAACACAACTTGCTTCTCTGAAGCAGACCTGCTTGGAGGGGAAGTGTTTCTTCTCAAAAAAAAATAATTAAACAAGAGTAAGTTAGATTATATACCTCTGGAAATGTTTTGCACTGCTCTGTCTCTCATTAACTCTTGCAAAATTACTAGTCAGAGAAATATATTATAACTCCTGTTTCTTGGTGCCTCTATCAATTAGGAAGATAACAAAGACATTATGCAAGAAATTAAAAGATGTTAAAACCTTTCATGGCTGAACCGAGTCTTTTTCCCTGACCCATTTGTCCCTGGCATGCAATTCATTTTATTTCTCAGGAAATGGCCAAATGAGTGATTACTAGATCAGCCAGTGGTATTGCTGTGAAATAGCCTTTCTGCAGAGCAAATGAAAGTATTTCTCTTGCTCTGCTCTTGGTTGAGTGCTCTCAGTTGCTTATGGAAAAAGAGCCAATAGTTTCCTGGAGCTATCAGACAAGCCAGTGCATTGAGAAGCTCAGAAATACTTTTTTTTTTTTTGTCTGTCAGCTGTGACATTTTCCCATCTGCCCTTGCAATCTGTCTCTGGATTGTTGTAACAGCATTAATCAGCAGAACTGACAAAAAACAAATTGCATGACTGACAGCAGAGAAAGACCCAGAGTTGCCTCATCAATGTTTTTGTATGGGCTGACCAGTCACATTCTGCCTGAGCCCATCAGGTTCATGCTCTGCTCTGAAATACTTCTGGGTATTTCAGTAGGTCTGTGAGGGAGGAGACATTCAAGTAATTCAGACCTGGGGAGTCTAGATTTGGATCCTCTCTCTCCCTCTCTCAAAAGGATGGACTGTAACAGAATGTGAAAGGAGGTATGTTCATGGTATATGTCTGTGTCTGTGACATGCCTTTTGCAGAGGAAATAGTGAAACTAAAGCAGCACGTATTCAAACACACAAAATGTGCAAAATTAAGTCCTTCCCAGTTGATCTGAAAGGATAGTTTATCAGTACCCCATTCAGCTGGCATCCTCTGAGACCAAAAGTCACTTTCGGACACAGCAAGGAAATGTTGGTACACGTACTCATGTCAGAGTCACTCATCAGGACCATAAATCAAGGCTGATGCAGAAGGAAAAATGTAAAGATGGATTTCCACATTGCTGGGAACCCTGTATCACCATCCTGCCCCCTTCTGAGCCAAGTGGGTGTGCCAGCCAGTAGTAGTACAACCTTTCCAGCTTAAATTTGAAATTGGATTTAAAACCTTTAGGAGCATTTTTTTAGTAATGTCATTATACTTTGATTTAGAGTCTGCAGCATTTAATCCTGTCCACCCCTTGAAGTTAAGAAAGCGTGGAGCTGCAGCATCTCAATCAATGAAGGATGGCTTGTGTCTAGAACAGACTACATCCAAAGACAAAGCTAAAAGGAAAAGGCGCTTTCTAATGATGATATATAGTAGATAATGTGTTTAGCCTTAATTGTGTTTACTAGAAGTGGAGCCCTTGAGGGAAAAACAATAGAAGCAGTTTCTCAGTCAAGAATGGAGCCACAAGGTAAGTACTGTTTGAACAAAATTCATCATTTGCTAGTGAGTTTTAAATCTTTTGGAGGGCAGGAACACCACAGGTGATAGTTGCAGAGTAAATGTTTACGTGTTACAGTGATTCTGACCACAGAAGACCTAACAATTGTGTCAGCATTGGCAGAAAAGGAGATATCCTAGCTTGGCAGCTTTGTGGTTCTTGTGACTAGAAAATCGCTGAGCTTTTGGCCCTGGACAATGAATTTGCACTAGCTGACAATATCTTACTCTTCTGTGCTACCTTAAGGAACAGTTTGTAGTATGTTTGCAGACCATAGGCTGAAGAACACTGCTATAGACCTGACACATACAGCAAGATGAGAAGCCCAAAAATAATAATACTAAGATTGCTCCAGCATTTTTTGGGCTCTGTGGAAAGAGCAGCCATGTAGTTAATTAGAAAGAGAAAAGGAGAGAAAGGAAACATCAAAGCTGTGAAGCTGCCATGTCAAAGAGACATTGCTCCAATGTTCTCTGTCTTTTTACTCCACAGAAAACACACAGACTATTTTACTCTCTGTGCCAAACAATTGGCTGTCCCCAGATTTTCTGCTTAGGGGACAGCACAGCATATAAAGAGCAGAGAAATGTGTGTAGCTTGAGAAGATGGAAAAAATTGCATCAGTTTTTGGCCTGGAACATGAGGGGAGAGAGTTGTCTTCAGTGTTCAGCATGACTGTTGTTCAGATGATGAGCTGTGAGGCGGCTGATCCAAACCCTTCTGAGTTCTCCCTTGTGATGGTCTCAAAAGCTGGTATACAGACAGCGTATCTTTACCAAACCAAGGAAAATTAGGAAAGTGAATGCTGCATTGACCATGCAATGCTTCTGTTGAATCCTAATTTTAAAGACCAGGTGTATTTAAGCTTCGACAAGTTTAAGTGTCTTCATTTGCAAGTCTGTTTTGTCAGCATAATTTCCTTTGTCATCAAAGCACAAGAGTAAATCATTATGCACTTGAAAATGTAATTAATATCTGGAGAATTTGTTTGTTTGTTTAACATGAATAGATTGTGAATATATTCAAATAAAAATGAGATCTGAGACTGATCAGTTTCTTCAAACAAGTACCTAGTCTGTAAGTCATCACTGAACAGTTCAGTACTGGTGGCTGCAGTGGTAAGGCTCAAGGGCTGCTTTTTGATTGCATGGCCAAAGTGAGCAATTGGAAGCAATTTCACTCTGAATCAACCTAAAACAAAACTTGGACTGAATTGAAAATTATAGATGGCACTAAATGGAACATTGTACTTGGCATAAAGCATCTTTGCCATCATGGAGCACTGAAGACATTCACAGACTAATAATAATAATAATTAAGCTGTCTAAACCCATTTCTGAGGTGGTGTTGCCAGAGGCTGTGGAACGATAGTGCTGGTGGAATTGCAGCAGATTTCACATCAGAGTGGGGAATCACTTCATTGCTCACTGGATGAGTTCAGTGAGCACTTTCTGAGGTAGCCTGTTGATTTTATTTCTCTCATGTCCATTGAAACTTTTATGTGTCTGGGCTAAGTATCACACCACAAACAAAGATTTATATGATTAATAAAAGTATCCTTCATACAGCAAATTCCAGTCTATTGATCTGGGATTTGAGGCTGCAGGTGGAGGATTAATGGAAAAACACAAAGCTACTGTTCAATTTTCTCTACAAGGAGAAAATTAAAAAATGAAACAAAGAGCAGTACTGCATTACTGCTGTCACCTGGATACACCTTTGATACCTAGAGAAACCCTGCAGAACAGGAGCTCTCTTCTTTCTTTGGTGCTTATGATGTGTGATGTTGATTCTCCTGGTGAGAACAGTCCTATTTACCTCAGCAAAAACAGGAGTCAGTCATGGGATCATCTTAATCTATAATTGAACCAAACACAGTGTAATTCTGAAAAAAATCAGAGCTGGTGAGTGCTCCTGCTTCATGTGTACATTCTGTTTTCCGTAGGCTTAAGGATGTGAAACATACCTCAAAGCTCAAAGCTGTCTGTCATTCATACATAGAGAACTGAATATGAATTGAGGTTACTGTTCTTGGACATTATCATATAGGAGTGCCTTTCTATACTGTGAAAATCTATTCTTTCTATACGTTCTTTACTCTGTGTGACTTTGTAGAGTCAAAAGATAATCAGAGATTGGCAGAAAGGAATTAAACACACAAAGAGAGCAATTTGGCTGCAAACTGAGATAAATGGGCGAGGTGGAAACTGACCTGATGAACTAGTAGGAAGTGTTGATTTGACTTCCTTTTAAAAATATAATTATTTCCCTTAAAAATATAATTTAATTCAAACAATGTATCAGTGAATTTCTTATACTTTCTTTTTGTCTTGAGGAAATATGGCTGGTGGAAGGAGAATAAGTATAGCAAATTTCCTGATCACAACATCCTTATCTTGGTCTTTGCCGTGTTAGGTGCCATGATGTTGGCATAAAAAAAAATTCAATATTCCCTAAAAAACCCAGCAAAGATGTGACATTTCTGCACCACTGTTTTCATCTCCCTGAGGCTCATTATAAAGCAGAACTCGTAGCTACTTTTAATCTGCCATCTTTGTGCAAAGATTCTTTCTTGTGATTCTATTCTTTCCCTGTTTCATACACTAGTGTGATACAGACACAAAATCCTTCTATTCTTACATTTATCAGACAAACAGGAATTAACTTTTTCTGTTGCATTAATGCCTCCAAATTTTCTGAAAATAACAAGCAATTTTAGGACTGCACTAAGTTCTTTGGGTTTTTCAAAAAATATACAGCCAGGGGTTAACCCGCATCAAATAACTTATGGAATCAAACTCCTGAAATAGTCTGTTTCAAGAGTAAAAAAAAATACTGTGATGCCTGGCCCTGCATGCCTAATTCCCACTATCAAAGGATCTCAGATTATCACAACAGAGAGAATATCCACAAATATTCTCTGTGTTGTGAGAAACAGCCTTTACTTAAAAGGAAGGAAAGGCTAAAACTAAAAGAAGCAGGTGTTGTGAGCACTCCCGTTTTAATCCTCCTTTTGCTCCTGCCCTTTCCCCACCCTGAAGGCAGGAAGATGCACAACCTAGCGAGACACTGAGGGCTCAAGCTGCCTGCATAAGCCAAACCTGAACTTTCAAAGAAGCAATTTTCTCAAGACATTTCTCCCCCAAAATAGACAGAGGCAGGAAGCAGTGAAATGGATGGCAAAAGGCTGGGAGCAAGGTAGCAGAGTATTTCCTGTTTGCTTTATCTGTTTGAAACAAAAGGGCTGGAAAGTATTTCCTCCTGCTTGATGAGACCACGGTCATTGTTGGGAAATGTGGTATGTCTCACATCATCACAAGGGCCTTTCTGGCTAATGAGAGCCCAGAATAGCTGGAACCAGCCCACTCTGCTGCACAACACTTGAGTATCTCATTGGTGCTGTCATAGCTTCTGCACAAACAAGGTCACACAGTGAAATTTAGTAAGTCCTGACCTTTGCAGGCACCAGTTCAAGTAACTGATTAGTTTCCTGCAAGAGCTGTTGCACCCTCACAGTTGGTCTAGATCCTTTCCCCTGTAATAACTAGAAAGATGCTCAATACACATTCATCTAATGGACATGACCCTTCCTGAAAATTTTAAATCTTATTTGTTTTTTTACTTTATGCAACATTTACTCCCTTACTCCTTCAAAGTTGTCCTTGATTCCCTCCACATACAAATTTTTCAGTGTTTTTTCTCATATTTGAGCTACTGATGAAGATTCAAAATTAGATGAACACTTCTTATTCCGTTTCCTAATTGTCAAGTTCTTTGTCAGTGTTTGATTTACTTTTATATGCAGACTTGTAGAAATGCATTCAATTCTTTGCACCAAGGAATGTTTATGTTCGCTTGCACCTTATGTGAAAGTTTCTGTGAATAAGAAATGCAGAAATGAGCACATCTCTACCCACTCAGTGCAGTACCTGTGCATTCACTAAACTATTGACTAACATGCTTAAATGGTTTGTTGTATTGGGACATCCTTCTTATGCTTAGAAGGATTTCCTCTGAGGTGAGTGCAGCAGCAGTTTCAATGGAGAAGTATCCAGTTATGCAAAAAAACGACTGCTCATGTCTTTGTGTATTTTCCATCTCAATACACTAATACTTGCTTTCTTATCAGGCATCTGATCTATGAAAGTACTCTCTGAGAATTGTACAATCATATTTAAACGTGTTTACCTTTATCAGTTCATCCTATTCACCTCTTTGCAAGGTGCCATCAATTGTCACTCTGGATTTAAGCCAAAGGACTGTACAATAGTCATAATTGTACAGCATTTTGAAATAAAGCACAGCTACATTTTTTTCCTTGTCTCTATTCTGTTGTGCAGTGAAGAAATATGAAGTGCCATAAAAAGAATCTGTGAACATTGTGGAAAGCATAAACAAGCTTTCTTCATAAAGACAAGCTGTAGTTTAAAAAACAACAGCACCACTGTTTATTGGGTGGATTTAATGAGCCTGATCAATCCTGTTGCTCTGTAAGGAGAGTATTTTATCCTTGTAGACATTGTTGTCCTCTTCCTGCAAACCAGAATTTTCAATAGATCTGTTTCAAACCAATGTTTATTTATGTTGTTTAGACATGAGTATTCCTGATGCATCATCATCTAAGCATCAAATGCAGAGTATAAAACCCTGGGCTAAAAGGAAAGCTTTGTTAATGAACTCTCACAATTAAACATATATCCATGGGGCCATAAGAGAAATACCAGAGTAGAGAATACTATTATCTGTCAACATTACCAAAATCACACTTTTTTTTCTCTAGCTGCTGAATGCATTATGCACCTTGCTTTGATCTCCTCGGGAAATATTATATATTTTATTATCAGCTTCAGTTAGAGCAAAATATTTTCTTAGAAACTATTCTCTACAATAAAAGATGTCATAAAACTCAACACTTCACCCAAGAACTGGAGGAAGTAGTGTTTAGTTTGTTCTTCTATCTGAATTTATTTGAGCCCAGATCTGGAATGTCTATCTATTGTGGATCCATGTGGTCTTCAGTCTTGATGCTCATAGTTGATGCAATGTTTTTTGCTAAAACCAGCCCAAATTTTATGAATCCTATTGTGAAGGAATTACAGTATCATCTATTGCTGAGGGGAATCTTCTGGATGAGGAGAGTTCAGTACTCAAGACCCTCCTCAGATGACTTGTACCTTTGAGCCAACAGAGATCATTTGAGAGACACTGGAGAAGTCCTGTTTCCCCTGGGAACTGCCTTAGCTGGAGGTTCTCATATTCAGCTTGAGTGTCCTGACCCTTCAGCTACTCAACAAGGGGAAAAGCACCAATCCTGCTCTGGCTATTTTTTTGCAGAAAGGAGTCGGATAAATATATGGGAGGGAGGGTTAGGAACCCCAGTCACAGTCAGAGTCCCCCGGCAGAGCAGGAGGAGCATTTGGCTGTAAGTACCTAAGTTCTTTTAAAAGATTACTTCAAACACTCTTCTCTGAGTTTCTGTCACTTTTATTTCGTATATTCTATCAACTCACACACACTCTGTGGGGTTGTAAAACAAATGGTGTAATCCATTGCCTGGCCCAACCCAAACCCAGGCCTACTTTCACATGCACCCACTGCATATTTTGTGCCAGGTCTGTAAGCAGACAGCTCTGAGATGTTCTTCTGCATGCGAGGAACTGACACCTGTCCACCACCTTCCAAGAAAGAATTTCTCTTATTTCAACTTTATAAAAGCTTCCATTTCATTTATTTCTAAGTAAAAAATTCCACCAACAAGAAGGATATAAAGAAAAGGCTTTATAAAAGACAGTTTTTCACAAAGAAATATGACCTTTTTATGGCTTCCATGTGCCTCTAATGGAACAGGGTGGACAATTCTGCCTCCCCTATTCATTTCCTAGCAAGTGTAGCTATTGACTATTGGATTGAGAAGCCTCTACAGGTCTCCAGCACTGGCTGATTGCATTTTATGAGACTCTTCAGACTTGTATCTAAAAAAAGAATTGATTAGGAGGAAGAATGCCATGTCTGATCATTAAATATTTAAAGCTGATAGGCTTTCAAGAGTGGTAGGCTTGCCAGCCTGTGAAAACACCCTTGTTGTCAGTTTTCAGGAGACTTGAGATAATAAGATTGGTGTACATAAGATTTAATATTCAGTGCTTTTTTTTAAGAGAAAAAGAGAGCAGAGAGTGTGCCTTTAATTGTGTCTTGTAAATTGAAACAAGTGATGATACATTAAGAAATGTAGCTGGGAGAATGTTTCGCTCTCCCTGGTGTGGGAGTGAAAACACTAAGGGGATCATTGCCCAAAATGAAACAAACACAAATATTCTAACCCATATATCACATTGATCACAAAGGCAGGAAATAGCATCTTGTTACATGGGCTCTGCTCCATGTTTCTGCTCCAAATTTCTGGATACAGAAATGCACAGAATCCTCTAGATGCTAGGATATTGGAGCCTTGTATTGATCTCACCCCATCATACTCTTTTCCATCTCTGTTTTCACTTACTTAATGGTTCTAGCATCATAGGAAATTTTATCTAACCCTTTTTTCAAGGAAAAAAAAATCCAGTTGTTGAACTTTTTCTTACTGTGCAAGATGTTGCATTTACAAGTGTTTTGGAAGAATCTAGCTGTCAATTCATATTGCTGGTATGAGCCAGTCTTTCACCAAAAGGGATGAAAAGATATTTGTACCAGTTTAATCACAGCTATGACAAAGAATCAACTGATAATGAACAAAGCTCTTTGCAGGATGGAGAAGTTTAAGAACAGATGTGACCTCTGTGTACAATTTAGGATCTAAACAGAACAGATCAACTGAGAAAAGAGGAGAGTGGTGCACAATCTGAGGATGGGCAGACAGTGAGAGAATAAGAAACACATTACCATAAGCTGTGCAAGAAAATTGCCAGCTTTGGTATTGAGTTCCTGGCAGCTGCAGCTGTCATACGTTCAAGGGAAGCTGCTTTCTTGGTGGTTTTCCTCCAGGCAGTTGCCATCTATCGAGACAGGTCATAACAACACCCCAGCTCACAAGGGAGTGAGGATTGTTTTGTAGGCTCTTTTTTGAGATAAAGATTTTCTTGTGTTCCTTTGGACAGAGTATCACTTCTGTTTGCTTTCTTCCTTTTTAATTTTTTTTTTTAAATATAATTAGCTATCACAATGTCATCATTATGAATTATGTGATCATTATCATCATTATTCATCACTGTGAATTATGAACATTATCATCCAGTGTGTGGTAAAACAAATGTACTTGATGGCTACAGAAGACACAACATGGTATATATGCACTTTTGACAAAGAGTGGCTTTGCAGTCTGACTGGTTAACTAGCTGCCATCTTTTGATCATGACATCCGTCAGAACTAGTAAAATATGAATCAGTTTGATCTTTGTTCCAGTTTAAATTTGGAAACCTGTACAAAGTTCATACTAATATGTCTGTTCAGCAGCTCCTTTTATGTTCTGTATTCAAAAAAGTAGTTCCCTAATTCAGTGCAATATACTAGTGAGGCACAGTGTGTCTGTGGTGACATGCTGTAGTTTGTATACTCAGAAGGATCACCCTCTGCAGTGCCTGTGATTGCTTTTGTGCCTTGCATTGCACTTGCAGATTAACCACCTGGTAACACACTGTACTTAGAAAGGAAACTTCGGCTGCGATGCCTCATCTTGTCTTGAAATGTTAATGCCCTTTGCCTATCAGTTCCCGGCCTGAACCTCCAGCATCCATAATGCAAAACTTCGCAAAAGTTCACCTGTGGATCCCAGTAAAGAATGGAAATGAAGCTTCTTGACATCTGCTGGCAAGTTCACAGCAAACAGGCCTGATTGTGAATGCAGTGCTGAGTCTGCTGGGGATCAACTGGAAGTACAGGTGAAGTTTTCAGGGAGGGCAGAGGCTGAGGCAGTGTGAGGATGTGAGTGTCCATAAAGCAGCTGGATAAGCAGAGTGGCCAGTGAGGCAACTTGTGATAATGATTGAGAGCAAATGCAAACAACAGGAGTAAGGGATATAAGATTCCAGCTGAAGATGGAGCAGGGGTCAGTGCTTATTTCTGACAGGTAGTCAGTATTTACAAAACAAAAAGTAAATGACAGAGAAAGAGTTTTTCTTTAGGGCCTTGTTTTCCTACTGGAATGAGTTTGGGTTATTTTAAGGATATCTATTACATATGAAGTAAAATCACCAAGAAGACAAGATATATGGTCTTAAAACATTCCAATTTCCCTGGAGTTCACCTTGCTGAAAAGCTCAGTTTTTCTATGTTTCTACTTGAACATAATCTATATACTTCTTTTTGCCTGAAATAAACAAAATTATCCTTTTGACTGTGAAGGCAAGTGGTCTGAAAAATCAGGTTCTGAGAGCTGAGTATTAGTTGACTGCACCAGGACCAATGGAGAGACAACCTAACTGACCTTAAAACCCCCGGTAGTTGTGTAGCTTCTAGTTGATTTTATGTATTAAAAGATTCTTCTGCTCATGATAAACATAAGTTATTCTTTATAAAGAATGGAACCTGAAAACATGCTGTCCAGGAGAAAAAATAATTCACAGCTACTAGATGGAGTGTGCCTCTTGCCAAGCTGTTCACTGATGACTTCTGCACTCGTGTGAAGTCCCTTGCTTCCTAATAGAGCAACTGGAATTGTTTTAGTGTAACAAAAGGAAGAAGGAAAATAAGAAGATATGCCTGTTCAAGGCAAGCTCACTATTTCAGTAGCCAAATGAAATGGCCAACTGGCTGAATTGGGAGTTAAGCAATACCTGTTTGTTGGGGTTTTGCTATACCTTCCATGAGTACAAAATGGGAGGTGATTACAACCTGGAGCTGACCTACTTCTTGTCCATGACATAGTGTCCCAAGTTTGGCTGTGAGGCTCAGGAACTAGTTTCTCACCCTGCTATTAAGAGTACTCTGGATTTGATAACTAAGTTAGAGGGCTAAATCTTCCCCTGAGGGAAAGGTGGAAAGATATTTGACTAAGTTCTCGTTGTGTTGTGAGAAGGTTGTGTTAGTGCTACTTTTAGCATGCTGTTATTGATGACTGTACGGCAATTTAGGGCTTTGCTTTATTACTTCAAATCTCTGTGAAGTATTTGCAAGGTTATTTGTACCTTCAGTTAGCATTAACTGAATTCTAAACCCTAACCAAAGAGGGAGATTTGTTTCTTTATGACCATTTTTTTGCTCTGGGTCTTGCTGCTATGATTTATCTGAGAACGGCAGAGATTTCCTCAGTTCCTACGCTTTGCAAACTGATCTCATCAGGAGCATGATTCAAAATTACAGATGATTAAGACAGTGAGAGCACACAACAACTTGTCAGATGCCTGGTATGAAAAAATTGATCTTGTAAAACAGAGTGAGTGTATCCCATTATATAGTAAACAGCTTTCAGTGAAAGGCAGACCACACTCTTTTGGTTTGGTAGGCTGGTGTTGCATTGCTGTATTTCCAGTCAGCGCTGTGACTGGATATGAGAACATGAAGTACAATAGAGCACTCTGGACTGGAGCATACTTAGTATGCCACTTATTCAGGAGTTAAAGGTATTTTCCTCCTATTATTCTTTGCTACAATCTGATTGCTCTAATCTTTAAGAGTCTACTTCTACTTTCCAGGCACAGCTCATTCATGTCCAGCCTACACTCTTTGTGCTTGTGCCAACCATATCTTTCAGATTAAATAGTTTCAAAAAACAGTCCAGAATCCAGATCTGGAAATCAGGATTGCCTTTCTGGATGTGTGGAGCTATCCTAGACTAATTCATGCTGTTCTAATAGAGGTGGGCAGTATTTGCCCTATGTCTACCACCAGCACCCATATAATTATTTAAGAGCTGTTCAAGCCACCTCATCCCTGCTGCTGTGCAGGGATGAATATCACCCACCATTACTAATGAATCACATTAACTGATGCATTTTCCCCCTACACACTCATTTATTTCACTCAAATTGTGAAAGTAATTGCACTTTGAATACTTTGATGAATGAAAAGTGGTATAATGATGCCATGCTATCAAGAAATCCTTGTGTTTTTTCCCTGTCGGGACTGCTGAGGGGAGTGCTCAGTCCATGCAACAGCCCGGAGCTGTCTAAGTAAGCAGGGAACCATTCAGCAGGAAAGGAGAGAAGGAGAAGAGCCCTGCAGCTCTGGACCATCTCCTGCACTAGTCCTAACTGTGAGGTGCCCCTTGCTGGCCCAACCCAGCAGCATCGGCCTTTGAGGAGGTTCCCAGCCCTGCCTGCATCCTCGGAAGGAGCTGCACTGCTACCAGCCACCCCACAGCAGGGACAGAGGGAGCAAGGTAGGCTGCAAATGATTAACTGGTTGTTAATAATTGTACTGAGAGAAAGGAAGAGGGCAGGGAGGCAACTTGGAGCTCAGGGGGAAGCTGGAACCTCTCCCATCTCCAACAGCCTGCCAAAACAATAGAAAAAAGCAGCAGGCAAAATTGCAATTCCTAATTGTTGTAGCTGGGGGTGCATACAAACACTCACAGGGAGGGTCTCTCAAGCCTATCATCTATTATTGAAAACCAGCCTGATGACTGTGGGCATTGATTGTCGTGTATCTCCCATGGGCTGTGCTTTGCTTCTTGGGAAGAAGAGACAGAGGGGAAAAGAAGAGACATGACTCACGCATGCTGAACCTTTGGGGAAAGCACAGCTGTAATCCCAGGCTGTGTGATGGGGGAGACTGCTGTGCTTGCTTATGTAGTGCTTTCCCTTCTCCTCCACCTTGGAAAAAGCAGTTTTGCAACACAAAGCAAAAGAGAAAAGATTTCTAGGAATAAACGTTTAATTTTAGTTCTAATTAATATTTTAAGCAAGAGAAGTTGTCAGTCCTGTAACTGTATCTTACAAAAGGGGTAAGATCTTGTGTGGAACAGAACTGGATGGACAGGCAAGATACTTTGGAACGCAACCACGTGGTTGACATAAGTAGAGCTGATTGCTGCATATTCTGAGACCTCTTCCAGATGCCTTGTCTCAGACCAAACACACTGTTATGGTCCTCTGTTTATTTTTCCTCAAGGAAAAAAAAAGCCCTCCTGAAATCTGTGCGTGGCAGTTTTATCACAAATTGCACACTGCTGTTTCTTACACGATAACGGTTAGCTAAAAGAGTGTATACTTCTGTCTGCTTATCTTTGTAATGATAAAAGGACATCCTTTATCTGGTACTGAGTAGAAAAGTACCAGAAAGAATTCAGTGTATATTCTCTCTTTGTAAATCCACCTTCTAAAATACTGAGGCTTTTTATCAGCTAGGAAAATAAATGAAAGCATTGTTAAAGCTCTGCTGACTGGACGCTCGATGAAGACAGTGCTCTCTGCCCTAAGATCTCCCAGGGATTTTTGTGTTCCCAGTAAAGTCTGTGACCATTTACTGAGAGCCTATATCCCTCACCACTGTCCCGGACTGTCTCATTCATGGTGCTGCCGCAGCTGACACTTCAGGCCCTGCGTGACAGCTCCTGTTCCTTTCTTCAACACCACTTCCACATCGCTATCGTAATTTTGTCTTTGCACAGACGGGCCCGGGGGAACTGGAACCCAAACAGCGCAGCTCTCGCGCTCGCCAAACGCCCCCTGCGAGC
>VXBA01000883.1:582263-607443 GCA_013399895.1 Serilophus lunatus | reverse complement strand
GTCCGCCGCAGGTGAGCGGGGCCGCGCCGCCCTCCCGGGGGCTGGGGGGGAAGGAGGGAAGAGCCGCTGGCTCAGCGCCTGGCCCGGAGCTGGAGCGGCTCTCGGGGGGCAGCGGGCTCGGGAGTGTGCAGCGCTGCTTTCGTCTCCTCCGGTGCGGTGGGTTTATTGCGCTTCGGATATTATCGCTGGCTACCTCTGATTTTCTATTTTTTTTTTTTTTAAATACTTGTGCTTTTTTTCTGTTGCGTCTTGGAACTGGGGGTGTGACATTGTTAATTGTGGAATTGCTAATTTTATAAATGACGAGCAAAACAAAAGCTTGCTAAATAAGAGCCTTCTCCCCTTAGGAAGGAAAAGGTCTCACTGCACTGGTTTCTTAGAGGGACCCTGCACAGAGCCCTGCTAAAGAGTCTGTTGCTGTGACAGGAACTATTCGCTCTTTCGGACAGCACCTCTGTTCAGCAAAACTGGGGAAAGTAACCCTTATTTCGTGTTCTCTCTGCATGTCAGATGTGCATGCATGTTGTTTCTTGCCCTTGTAGAGAAGCCTCTGAGGCTGGCTTTTGGATTTGTGCCTCTTGATTTGGCTTTTAGGAAGTGCATTTGAAGTTCTTTTATGACTGTTTTCGCTGGAACTGCTGAGCTACTTCTGGGAAATGTTTGCAAAACGTTCTGTGGTGCTAGTTTTCATTTCTTACAGAGTCTGAGAAAACTTTACAGCTGGTTTGATGTCACCCTCTTGATCATTATTTTTTGGGGAGGTTGAGAGGGGTTTTTTGTTTGCCGTTCTTAACTTTTACCTTCTGACTTACATTATGTATGGCAAACATAATTTCTTTCCTTCTGTCGATGTCCCATGGCCCTGTGTATGTCATGACACTCATGTGAGACAGAACCAAGTGTTTGGTTGTGCTGCTTCCCTGTGCCCCTGTGTACTGGGCATTTGCTTCTGGCTACAACTACCCTCTCTGCCCTGAGCTTTTGTGGCTGTGGTTTGCCCATGGCTGTAAATATTTTAACAAGCATCATCCCCTCCCTTACTTACATGTTTGTAAGCATGGAAATGTGAACATGCAAGTGATTTGAAAGTACCCAGATAAGGTGGAGTAATGCTGGGTTCTGTCTTAGGACTGTTGCTTTTTGGGTAGTGCTGTACTTCAGGTGAATCCAGGCTTTATACACACTTCAAGATGTGAATATGCACGTGAATATGTGTCTACTGCATGCAGGGCTTGCTTACAACAAACTGCCAGACTATGTGCACTACACAAAACGTGGTTCTTGGGCTGAAATATAGTGTGAGGGGTCCTTTTTAGGTAATAGGACCAGCAGGCTGTGGCCAAAGTTGTTCTTGGTGCTAAGCCTGGCAGTGGCAGAAGTGAAGAAATCCTTTCCCTGCTCCCATTTCACCCCAAGCAGGATGTGGGGTGCAGAAGAAGTTGTGGCCTGCTGGTCGTGGCTGGGATGTCTTTAGGGTGAAAGCTGTTTGTTACTGGTTGCATCTTTTTGTCTCAAGTTTCTACTGGGAACCATTTTTGGATCACTGAGCATGGAGTACACTTGGCAGGGATCGATAGTAACTGCTTGAAACTTGGGAAGACTGTTGAGGATCGTCAATTACAAAATTCAATGAGATTGCAACTGTTCACGTTTATGTTGCTAAATAGTGTGGATATTGGTGGTGAGAGTTGGTCGTTAATCTAGCACTCATCTGGAAGGTCTCTGATGGAGAGTAAGGAGAGGAATTGAGCTTGAAAAGTGCACACTCCCATCAACGCCCCATAAGGGGAGCAAGTCCATGCAAGTGGGGATCACTTCCCTTTCCAGGGGCTGGGACCTGCCTTCTCCTGAGGGCCAGTGGGCTGGGAACAGCACTGTGCACAGCAGAGGTGTGGCAGTCTAAAGCAGAAAAAAAGAAACCCAAACACTTCAATCCTTTCTCCACAATAGTTTTAAAAACTCAAACCCTGCTGGTTTTTTTTTCTCTTTTCAACAGGTTGATATGGAGAACCAAGAAAAAAGAAACTGTAGAGGAAGGAGGTAGTTTGCATGATGTGTCACTCCCAGAGTAGTTATAGATAAAATGAAACTCAGATGAACACTTTCTGTTTAACTGTTTCGCCTTTTCTCTCAGAGCAGCCGAGAGGCAGTTGTTCTGCTTCCTTCTCTGTCTAGTCCTGTCTTTTCCTCGCATCCGAGGCAGCCTTCCTCTACAGTAAACCAGCAATCCTCCTTTCCGCCGCCCCCCTCGCCGATGGCTCGTTTCGGATCCCCGCCGCCGCTCCGGGTGGTCCCGGGGGGCCCGCAGGGGATCGCTCAGCCCGGGCCCGCAGCCTTGCGCCGCTCTCGCTTCTGCAGGCGTGTTCCTCTGAGCAGACCTCAGCTGGCTGGGGAGCGCTTTCGCGATTTGCCTTTGTGCCTGTTCTCCTTTTTCATGACGCATGTGGCTACAGCTGGCGGAATAGAGCCCATGGCCCCAGGAGAGAGCTCTGAAGGAGGCAGGGAGTGGTGTCGGTGCGGGGAACACAGACACGGCTGCACCCGCGGCGTTGAGCTCTCCCTGTTGGAGCGTCAGTTCTTGCGATCTGCCCTCTCTGGGAATAAACAGCTGCCTCTTGGATTTTGTAAACAAGCAGACGTGAGATAATTTTATGCGAGGATTTTGCTTCTTTTCCCCTCAGCTAGTTGCTAAGAGAAAGACAGGAACAGAAGATGCAGAGATGAGGACTCCCCTGCCATGAGGCGGCACTTTGGAGCCCATCCCCACCTTGGTGGCATCCGGGAGAGGAACCGAACTGACTCTGTCTCTTCCTTGTGCAGAACGACACTCCCTTAGCTTTCGTTTCTGTCGATTTTGGGGCATGCGGAGTACACTAAAGTGGTGTTTCTGTTGTCTGCTGTCCCTGAGGGAAGCTGTAAAATACCATGCGAGTCAAGTCGCATCTACCCGGCCTTGACCGCAGGGCCTCCGGCTAAATGGGGCGCGGGTGCTGCCCCGGGAGCCTGACCTCCCACTAATGGACAGCCCGGAAAACCCCTCCCACTTCGGTTAAAGCAGCTTCATTTGTGTGGTTCTTCCGATGCTACAATCCTACCGATTGATTTCAGAGGCTTGCTGGTGTTTTATTCGCAGCTGGTTTGCACAGCAGCTTTTTTCATTGGGTCGATTTGAGGTACAGATATATAACAAAGTAACCTAGGAAATGCTTTTAAAATAATCACTATCTTGCAGGTAATGACACTTGCATTAAGAATTTCTTGCATTATTTATGCAATTTGGACGCTGAAGAGTAGTCTAAAGGAAACAAACGTTAATTTTTTGACCCGTCATCCATAGTGTGAGTGTTAGGCCCCACTTGCATGGAATTCCGTATTTCTGCAGGGAAGAGTTGGAGATAGGGTGAAGGTCTCGATAGGTGTTTAAACATTAAGGGTGTTCCAAGGACAGCAATTATGCATTCGCCCTTCGGGTTCTTGCCGGGTTGTTTAGGCAATAATCATTCCAGGCCTGTGACCACACTTCTCACCTAACAGTGGGAAGGCAAACCTGGGCTTGAGCTGCAGCCTCCATTTGAAAGGTGGTCACACAGTAGAGGGATGAAGGCACAGAAAATAAAACAACCTGCAGTTAAATCCCTTGGGGGGCTTTCAACTTCAGGGAAGGTTTCTATTACCATTTTCTGGAAAAAGCAAGTAAGCCTGTGCATGCCGGGTTGCACAGCCGTGTTCCTTGCCCTGATGGCTCAGTGCCTGATCTGATCACAGACTGCTTTGTGTGGGACTAAGGAAAATGGAGAACCTTGACCTGATAGTTTCTCATGAATATTAAACCCAGCTGGTCCTTTGCCATGCCTCATGAGCAGCATATGACTTGGGAGGTGGCAGAGCATTATGAGCTAAGGCTGGTCCCAAGAAGGAAAGCAAAGTAAGTGTTGGTGCTATTTGGAGTCTCTAGCAATGGGTCTCTGTCCTGTTCAGCTGCCTGTAGTGTGCTGCAGGTCCCATCTGTGGTGCTGTATTTGTTCCGTGGTGAAGGACAGGCTGCTAATCGGTGTGGAGACACCAGCTGCAGGTTTACTGACAGTAAAAACAAAATATAAAACTAATGAGAATTAGAGTGTGAACCTCTGCTCCCAAAAGGCTGTTTATGCAGTCCACTGTTGAGATAGATGCTGAACTGGCTACAAATCTTAATGTTCACCTTGCCTTCCCAGTGCTGGTTTCGGGCAGGTTGGGAGAAAGGCTGTATTCTGCTGTGGGGAGTCACACCGCGTTCCTTTACGCACGACTCTGCATCTTAAAAATTTTCCAGGAGCACTGCTCTCCCAAGGTTTCATATTCTTTGCCACTTGTTCTTTAAGAATCTTCCAGGCAAAGAGTGGTCTGTGTCCAGGAAATAAACATTTAATCTTGCCTGTCCGGTTGGGGAGGAATTTTCTGTGTCAGTACTCATTTAATGTTTGCTTTGTTTACATGCACAGCCAGTCACCCTGATCGAGGCCCTCTGGCGATATGGACTATATTGTTTTATGAGCTCCTGCCTTCTCAGTGATTACTGTTTGGTGGCTCTCCCTTCATGATATGATTTCAGAAGGCTGGTCGAAGGAATTTGCTTGTTTTCAGCGATATCAGTTACTTGATAAAAGTAAAATCAAGGTCATGATTGCAACTTCTTGACAAATACCTGTAACCAGGGTATAAATACATGATTTGGATCTTTACACCCAGCTCAGCAAGACAGTGTCTGTCTGTGCAGTGGCATGTTCAGACCAGGAGCTCTGCTGACAGCAGCCAGGAAGGACAAAATTTACTCTGCTGTGAAGGTTGTTACTTTATTTCTGTGAATGTGTGGAGAAAATCTATCACTGGGAATTATGAAATGCATTGATATCTTTTTTTATTGAGCTTTGTGGTAGAGATGGGTAGGAGGAGTTCTAAGTTACTTCAAGTGGTGCATTTTTCATTTTACTGGTAGGGGAGAGAGTAAATAGAGTGAATATTTGAATTGACTTTCTGCTTTATGGTGTTACAGAAAACCTATTTGAAAAGTGATCTTGCACAGGTCTCAGTTTCTGAGTAGAAATGCACCTCTTTTTCTACGCAGAACGATTTTTCTCTATCCCAGGAACTGTGAGCCCTAACAATTATTCTCACCCAAGTTCTAAACAGAGTAGAGTAGAAAGTGTACCTCTCTCTCTCTATATATATATATTTGTGCTGCTCCAATGTCTTCTGATACATTATTTTTTCTTTTTCCCAGTACCAGGTTTAGAGGAAAAAAGAAATCTCTCTACCTGGGAATGTGTGATGCACTGCAGTGTCTTTTACCCACAGTAGTAGGGTAAGAAACTTGCTACCGGGCCCAGGCCAGGCTGAGTCTGACACTGTTGTTGCCCAGGCACTGCCAGCAGCATTCCATGGTCATGGTGTTGTTGTACTGCTGCCTGCACAGTCAGTCTTTCCCACGCTCACCTTTCCAACCCTTCCATCCCTCAGGCTTTTTAGGTAGACAAACCTCACCTGAGAACTCTCCCAGAGGAATAATCTAAGAAACAAAGAGCTGTCTTGGCATTTATCACAGCCTTGTGGAGGGAAAAGTGGTTTTGCTCTATACTCCTTAAACAAATAGAGTTGGAGTCTGAGATCCGAATCAAATTTGTTTTCAAACATTTTAGTGTGGCTGGATTGCCTCTTCTCTGGCACATATCCTGAGGATGAGCTCTCTGGTACCCCACTGATGTGGAGCTGTGTAGCCTGGGATCTCCAGGGCACTCAGACCAGGGTGAACCCACCAGATGTGCGTGTACCTCGTTTCCCAGTGCCACGACATGACTTTTTCTGGACTTTGTGCGTGTTTCTGAGGCAGGCAGACATGCAAGTTTACCTGAGGATTCTTAGCTGTCTAACAACTGTCCTTACATTGTCCTAGATTAAAATTACAAAGGCATTGTTACACATTTTCCTGCCTTTGTTTTCTTACTGATCCGAAATCTTGGTAGTGGGTCTGTTCCAGCTTCATAAAGTCATGTAACTATTAGCATGTGGCCAAACAGGTAAATTGTATCAAAATAATCTGTCATAAATGCATTCACTGCTGTCCCTGTGTGTGGTGTTTGTTCTGCTTGTGTGTTCCATTCCTTCTGTGTTTGCAATTGAAGTAGATACAGCTCTTTGTGGTAGTCACTGCTCTAATACACTGGTTAGTATGATTTTGTATTATACATGTTATTTGATACTGATTTTGTTTTGCACCTGAAGAATGCACATACCTCAAGACTTGTCTCCTTTTTCCAAATATAAAAATTGATTTCTATTTTGCCTGAAAAGCTTGAGTTGCCTGTTTCCTTGCTTTGTTCTGCGTTGGCTTTTGAGCATTAACACAGTAGACATAAATAACAGCAACAGCGTCTGCAATTCTGGACACCTCTGTGGCTGTCCCGTGCCCTCCCAGCATATCACTGGAGCCATGGCTCTGGAAATCACAGCACAGTAAATAGTTTTGTTGACGTGTAAGTAGGCACGAAATCAAGCCTCGCACACGTGCCTGTGCTGGCGCTGCGGTTTTTCAGGCATAAAAACACAATATGACTCCTTTTGCCATTTGACTGACTGTGAACGCAGACTAGATGTGCTGAGCAAGAAAGACTAGTTTGTGCGCACATGATAATTGGGGAAAGCAATTAAACTCCCTGTAGGTCCATTTTCTCATTAGTCGGCTACGAATGATGCGTTGCCTGCAGTAGATTTACTGGACTATGGGTATTGTAAGCATTTTTGAGACTAAAAAGTATTTTTTCCCTAGAGGTCTATCAGTGATGTCTTCCAAATGGCCATCTGAGAGGATGTGACGGAGGATTTGTGTAATGTGTAGTCTACAGAGAGTCTGGGGTATTTGTCGAAGTGGCTGCTGACCCCAAAGCAGCTTTGGAAGCTGTGAGCTATGGGATGTGCCCTGGCTCTACACAAAGAGGGATTACCAGTTCTTCAGTGCAGTAGACCACAAAGATCACTTTAAAGCAGCAGCTTGCAGTGGGGTATTTGTGCTGCCAGGACTGAGCTGAGGAGAGATTTGTAAGGTGAAATGTCAACATTTTCTGTTTTGCCAAGTAGTTTGGCTGTGTATGTTTCCTTATGTATTTCCTGCTCTACACATGGTTTGGTTACGTAAGAAAAAACAGATCTGTGTAACGTGTATATTGATGTCGTTCTTCTCCTATAATCTTTAGTTAAACAAATTAAGGCAATTTCAGCTTGAGAGTCAAGAGGTAACCATTAGTTTTACTGCGCTGATGGAGCACTTGCCTCCTGGTGGGGACTGAGTGTGACTTTTGCTTTCGAGCAGCATTTGCGAATGCCAAGCTGACGATCCTTTGCCTCCGTCTCCTTTTCACCAAAAGCAGAATGAACTCCTTGCAGGGAAGTGTTCTGGATTTGGGCACATTGTCATTGAGTGTGCTGCTTGCTGCTGGATTGGAGCAGGGAACCAAGGCTGGTTGTCCTCAGCCTGATGCACCCCTGTGGCTCAGTTGGGATTTGTGTCCAAAGGTGTGGACATGGCTGGTCTTTACCCTGCTGCTGTGAAGGAGGTTAGAGCTTAGAGCTGAGGAAATGAAGACACTGAGGGGAGTTTTAGGGTCACAAGCACAAAATTATGTACTTTAAATTGTGTTGAGGGATATAGTGGAGTTTAGAAGAAAAACAGAAATGTAATTGTTAAAGGGGCACTGATCTATAAACATACATATACTCACCCACCTCCTGTCTCTAGGGGTGTGTGTGTAAGAATGCTCCCTCTTGTTTGATTTAATGCAGTGTGTATTTCTACACCTCTGAGTTCTCTGTCAGTTAGCACAGGCTGAATATGCCTTTCATCAAGTCATCTTTGTTGGAATGCTGATGCCTGTTGCTAAACTTTCACGCTGGTGGAATAAACGTTGCTGTGGTAGCAAAACCTATTGTGGGTGCAGCTGCTTGTATAGGGAGCAGTTGTGCTGCTGTAACCTGGGAAGTAGGATGCAGCTAGGAGACTGGGACAGGATAGAACAAGAGTATTTAATGGGATTCAAGAGCATTTCTTTGTTGCTTAGTAGAAAGTGATTATTTTCTTTACTCTTGTGTCAGATACAGAGTATATTCTGTTTTTCAAATTATTTCAGTAAATTGTATATCTGTTGATACTGATGCAGGCTCCTAATATCTCAGTCACAAACCTTTTATTTAATTGATTTCTGAGAGATCTAATTGAAATACACTCAAGTTATTAGACTAGGATGTTTAAAAATATGCATAGGGAGTGTCAGGCAGTGAGACTGTGCACTGCAATAGCCAGAAAATAAATCTGGCCTGGCAAAAAGGCATCTGGGGTCTGCGGGTGCCTCACAGTACTGGTGTGAGGATCAAATTATTTTTGAGTGATTTCTTGTTATGCATCCTGCCATCTGCATCTTGCTGTAGTGCTGGCAAATGAAATATCCTTGGAGAATCATTTTTTCTTTGCCAATACACGTATGCCTCATAAATTTCCATGGTTATAGGTCTCTGTAATGTCAACTGTTTTCCTCCATTGAAAATGTTGATTAGGTAGGAAACACAGTGAACTAATTGTTCTGAGTAACACTTGAGCCACATAAATATTTCAGAGGATTTCTGTAGCCTTAAAAGGTTCAATGTTGCACATGAACAAACTTACCCATAATTGTTCCTGGAGTTATCTGATGTGAGAGAAGGCTGAAAAAGGGTGAACTTTTGAAGAGTGCCGAGGGATTTACATATGTATAACTTCTTTATAATAGTATGACACTGTATAAGCCCATTTGCCTTGTAGATGGGCCTTAAGATGCTTAGACACAAGACACATGAGAGATTTCTCATGTTTTGGTATAAGTATCTTCTGCCAATATGAAATAAATCCAATATGAATAAAATCACAGGAGATGTGCTAACATGGAAGTAATGGAAGAGGGAGAGCTTCAGACTTGGAAAAGCATTGAAGGAGGAGCTGAGTTGCAGAGCTTGAGAGCAAGTGCTGGAATTTCTCTGTTCAACCATTTACTGTATTTCATCTGGGAATACATCACCTTATTGTGACTGAGCATGTTTAGCAATAATAGGATGAGATGTACAGAGTGTTGCCTCTGCTATCCAAGAACGGAGTTCCCAGCCTTGGCTAATAGAGGTGTGATGAAGGCAGCAGGAACCTGGAGTGATCTCTACAATGGCTCTATGCTGGAGACCACAAAACATTGAGTAGATAATATCTGGTTTCTGGCCCAAACTACCTAGCTTATTGACAAGCTAAATCTTTAGAAACATTTGATACTAGTAAGGTTTATTGTCTAAGAACATAAGGGCAACCATTCAAGTGACAAATCGAGAAGTGATTTAGAGATACTAAGATGTGTTTTAAAAAGGCATGAGGTTTGTTGTTTGCACTTAGAAATTTAAAGTGGAGAGGGAAGAACATCAGAAGCAGCTTGTAACACCTCTTGCTCTCTACCCTATTTATGCCACTTCTGGTAGAAAATTTAGTTTGGTTTATGAATAAGCCTGCACCTTTTCTTGTGTGCTCCTCTGAGCTAATGACTTTTCCATTTTTTTTTCTTTTGCATGTTATGCATTTCCTTTCCTTTTCTTAGCTAATTTGCTGTGCTTTCACTAATTTGCCTTTTGGTGTTTCTGTAAAAAGGGTCACTCCTCCCCGTCCACTAAAAGGAGTGGGATTGTTCTTTAACAGTTAAGTTGTGGGACTCCTTGCCACAGGATACCATGGGGCTAAAAGATTATATGGGCTCAGAAAGAGCCTGAAAAAAATTAAAGGAAGTTATTAAATACTGCAATGCAACCTCTAGTTTGGCATTTATTTAAACCATAATGCTGGAAAGATGTTGAGGGTAAGCATCCTGTGTACTCACCTTATTCTTAATTCTGACCTAGGCTGTCACGCCTGTGTCAAACTGAGACAAATTGTACTGTTCCCCTATTTCACTGCTAGAGTCTTTTGTGATCTCCTTTTACCCTTCCCTCTGCCTTTTACAGCCTGTCTGGGACATGTGAAGACTAACATATCTGGGGAAACCAAGACTTGCTGCTGGACGTGACGTTTTGTGCACTTGGCTCTGAGGAAGGAGCCCTTGGATTGGAGCAGGGCTTTGGGAGTTGGCGTCTGTGCTTCTGCTCCCAGTTCTGGCAGTGCGGGGGCTGCTGGCAGTGACTGCAGGCAGCGGGGCAGTGCTGTGACACAGTGCCACCGCTGCGACAGAAACAACCGGTTTTGTAAGCTGGCAGTTCACACAGAAAGCAGTTGGCAGACTGAAAGTAAGGCAAGATGTTGGGTGTTCCCCCCCGCCCAGGCTCATGCTGCCTCACTGCCTGCAGTTGTGCCATGGGCTGGCTCAGGTCTGGGCCCCCAGCTACACATGGAGGGGTGTAACAGCTCATCCCACTGTGGGACTCCTGGTTACACCGTGTTTGGTTGGTGAGAGGCTGTGGTGACCTGCCCAGGTACAGGCAATTGGTGCAGGGGCTGGTGTGCAGGGCTGTCTCCCAGACTTGCTTCAGGCATAGTGCTGTGTAACCTGTGGATTTGTGGGAGCAAGGAAATGAAGCTGTATGCACAGTCTTTAGATATACCATGGCCTTACATATCCACTATACAGTGTGTCCTGGTGCTGGAGAAGCCTGTATTCGCCCCCGAAGAATGGGTTCAGTGCTCAGCACAGGCTGATACGGGTGGCAGCTCTGGGGCAGAGCACAGCTTGGACTCTTCCAGTCCTTAGCCACGTTGTGGGCCCACTCTTCCCAGTGCTGCAGAGTTTTCCCTCTCTGACAAGGAGGATTTCCCAGAGCCACTGTGACAGCACTTTCCCCTTGCTGTTTCCATGCCTTCCTTGTGCTGTTCTTGTTCTGTGATGGCTTGGCCATGGTGGGTGCTTGTGAAAATCCCCCTTTTCCTGCTATCCCTGCCCTATGGGCTTCTTGGTTTGTGCTAGAGATAAACAAAGCAATAACAGTCCGTTGAATACTTGGTGAAATTAGCCAATACTATATATGAACAGACACTTAAGTCACTGGGCAACACTTGCACCTGATTAGCATACACTAATTATCCCCATCTTCATCCTTGCCTGGGAGGAGCTTCCAGAGAAGCATCCTTCATTGTTTGTCCAGGCTTGGCACAAGCTGGGGAGAGTTTTCCATCTCTTGTTCTTTTGAGAAAAACAGTTGGAGAAGTGAGGTTTTGTAAGCAGACAAGTCTTAAACCTCTGTGAAGAGAGTGTGAAGTGAGCTGGGCTGTTTTGGGGCAGCTCTGTGCCATTCCCAGGATTGTTCTGTTACCTTACAGCTGTGAGCTGGTGTGTTCTGCTCCTACTGAAATACTTTGACAAGATGAAACATGGTCCTCCTCATGTACATGCTCTTCCTTTGGGGAAACCCCAGTGAGCTCTGTCCCTATGGCAGCTGACACACTACAGCTGGTTACAGCCTCCTGTCCTCACTTGAAAGGGAAGGACCCTGGCTAACTCCATTCCAGGCAGTTGGGAGCAACAAGTTTATGTGGCATCAGTCATGGGAAATACTGGATTTCCAGTGAGAGAGGATCTTCATTCCTCTGTATTTTTGGTAAAATGAGCTACAAGGTATCATAATACATACTTCAGTATAACTATAAACCAGTTGAAACATGTACTTAACCTATCCACTCGGTTCCTCAACCTAAACATTTTTTGGCTGCTGTTTTTGTTGTAAGTGTACCTGTAGGAAGTTCTCATCTTTATCAATGTACTGTATAGGCTGCTGCTGACTTAGTTCCTCTCCCACCCCTTTCTGTGGTCTGTGTGTGCAGGGTGGGTTCATGCTGCTCAGGCAGCATTTCCTTCAGACACATCACACTCCTCACTAGAGTAACAGAAAGGCACCCACAGCATTTGGGGACAAGGTGTTCACCGCTGAGACTGCTTGAAAATAGCTGCTGCTGTTTAAACTCAACCCTGTTTTAATCCAAATTAATTTGTATGCACAGACAAGCAATAAGAATTTTCCTTGTTGTATTTTACTTACCTCATAATTAGCCTTTTACTGGTCATGACTGGGCAATGTCCTGGTCTCCATTAACTGCCAAATCACTGCAGTATGTGGGCACTCCTCTACAGCCTCTAAGGGCAAAATGTTTATACCGTAATCCCCCGTGTTGACGTGTCACATGCATGTTGCAACTCCTCTGAGTTTCAGTGCTAATTGAAATACCAATATTAATTGTGGAAAGTTAGTCATGCAAACTACGCTGGAAGGGGAAGCTTTGGGAACCCACATTTTCGTAACTGTATGTGTTTTGTAAGAGCTTAACTCTGTGACACAGGACGAGTTCTGGGATACTCTCCAGTGCTGGGATCCTGTGTGCCTGGGGGTCCAAGAGCCAGAAGGTGCCTTGGAAAGAAACTGCATATAGGAGAAGTGCTGTGGCCTGGTGCTCAGGTACCTTGGAGAAGTGCCAGGCACCTGCTGTAGAAAGATATTTTGTCTTTGAAAGGTTAAATTTGTCTATTGTTTCCATGATGCTACTGTAATTTATTTATTTTATTTATATTTTGTTTGGTGCATTCCTAAACATAAAAAAATTGAAAATCATGTTGGAAAAAGATAAATGATGCATGTTGAAATATGGGCAGATTTAAGGGTAATATGGCATGTGGTTGGGAGTTTCCTAAAGAGCCTGAAAACATCACCACATTGCATCAGGTTACATTCATTCTGTAAATACCCACAGGCAAATGTTTTGCTGACTCAAGCAGAAGAGGGATACTGTCTGAACTGTCCCTCATCCCTGGTATAGCTGGAATCTCATGCTGCTGGGATTTCTGTAGCTCTGGTTTACTGCTGTGAAGTACTGGCTGCCTTCATGAGGCACAGTGGGAGGCTCCTGGGGAGCTTGGGTCAGGGTTTACTTTTAGTGGTCTCTGGGGTTCATGGGATGCCTTCCTTGCCACAGTGAAGTAAAGAGTGGTGGCTGGACTGGAGGAAAAACTCATGGAAGTGGCTTGGGAGGTGCTAGGCTTGTGAGAAAGGTAAGAAAGTGGATTTATTCATCTAGTCACAAGGAGGGGAAGGAATTAATGGGTGCTGAGGAGGAGCTGGTTGGTAGCTGTCCGAGTCTTCAAAGGTGCTTTTCAGATGCTGTCCTGGGTTCTGAGCTGACCCTGGGACTGTCAGTAACTGCATTTGGAAGGCAAAGCATTCCTGAAGAGGAAGGCTGGGAGAGCTGGTGCCTAGGTTTTGGTTTGTTGACTGCTATAGGCTTCCCAGGTCAACACTGCCCAGCCTCTGAGTGCCTCCAGCTGTACCTGCAAGTGGGGAGAGTGTCTGCTCCTTCAGAGGGGCTGTCAAGGGAAAGGAGTTAATCCCTCTATGAACAACATCAAGAAGTGGGCGCACCAGCACAAACTGGAACAGCAAAACTCCACCATTCTCTTTCAAGAGGTTCAGATGAAATGCTCTTCTGCACTGAGCAACCTGGGCAGAGGGTCACAGGAGGTGGGACCTGCTGATATCCTTCTGTTTGCACATCTTAAAACTTGGCCAATCAGTTTCCAACCCTTTTCATTGCACCTGATTTTTGCAATTGTCAGAGAAGCCCGAGAGGCACAAGGATGTGCCAGTGCACTCACCTCTGCTGTTACACAACATACATGCCCATAAGACTAGAGCTGAGCTGCAGTAGAGCCACAGGTTTCCTATTGCTGCTGATCTGCGTCCCCTCCTCTCTGAGCTGTCCTCGCTTGCCGTGGTGGGTGTGAAGTCAAGCATAGCTGCTGCTGGGTGCCTCCAGCTCTGTGCATTTGTGTCAGCTCTCGCCCAGCTCTGATCATGATTTAGGACTTGTGTAATAGAAATTATGAGAGTTGAGGCTATTCATCTACCTTGGCTGTGGACAGAGAACAAAAAGGCTATTTGTATAGTGAAATGGTACTGAATGTTCTACATCACTGTTTTATGTTCGCAGAGTGGAGGGTACAAAAATAATACAAATGGGAAAAATAACATGCGTTAGCACGCTTCTAAATCCACTTAGCCTTTTTTATATGTGAATATTTGTGTTCATCTGTGTTTTCAAGAAAGGAGGGAAAATCCTCCTTCCTCTCTATCCTTGTTTGAGGAAGGAGACATGCAGTACTTTGTGGTTGTATTGTGATGGATGGGTGATTATTCTGCATTTTGCTTGTTACCTGACAAGCTTGTTTATATTTAGATAAGGAGAGAGCCTGTGATCCTGAAAGCTGCTTTTTCACTTGTGCAGAGGCCAGACCATGTGTGCTGAGTTGCCAGAATGAGGTTTTAATTGTTTGCTCTTAGTTTTCCTGTGACTTATTAGGACTATAGTCCTGCTGTGTTAAACATGCATTCCTTGAAAGCAAAGCACCCAAAGGAGAAGCCTTTAGAAAGCTGAGGAGACTTCCTCAGTACCAGCTAGCACAGGAAACCTCTTTGGAGAAAAGAGGAAGTTTAGAAAATCCCAACACCTTGGTGTTATCATCTATCTCAGCTGAACACTGTGCTATGACACTGAGCAGGGCATTAACTCATGGGTGACAAATCCCATCCATATTTGAAATGCCAACCATGAAGCTGGGTTTTGTTCTTAACTGAGTTGTTACTCCTGAGAACAGTGTGGAAAGCTCAAGCTGGTACAGGAGGGAACATGACTATTCACTTCCATCTTCTCAGCACCCTGAGCAATTAAATACAAAAGCCTTTGTTCCCTGGTGACTTCATTGTTAGGAGGCCTTTTTAATTTTAGTCCTTAGTTTCATGAAGAAATAATGTGGATTTGTCATTGACAAGAAGGCTGCATCTCTCAAATGTCATGTAAAGGATCCACTCCATAATTCATGGGTTGGGAAGTGTGGGTGTCAAAAGGAGGGTGCACAATGGATCTGAGAGATTTCAGTTCAATTAAACTATTGATCTTAAAGGCAGCCTTTCTTGCCTTCATAATGTTTTCTTGACCCAGATCACCGCATTTTTTGCTAACTCATCTAGATAACCAGCTATTTTTTGATCTTAAGTAAGAATGTAGCGGTTTATTGGTTATTTTTGTACATCTTATTCCTCTTCCAATATGGATGGAGTCTTGCATAGTAACACCAGAGCAGGGCTGAGTGATTCTTCTTTTTTCTGTCACTGCTGTAACGCATTTTTATATCACCACCTGTAAGTCATGATTCTGTGTGTGCAGAAGTGCTGCTGTTTCTTATCAGTCCGTCTTTTTCCATGAATTCTGTGAGTTCTGCTTGTTATGTAGTGACGCATGGATGTTGGTGTGCTGAGAAGGATCATCTCCCTGCTCTGCTGTAGGACCTGAATAAGAGCAAACCTGGGGCTGCTGAAGGTCTGAATGCAGGCGTGGACTGTTAGCTTCCTGGTTCCTGGGAGTCTGTAGCAACTCGGGCCCATCAAAGGGGATTTTTGGCTCTGCCAGATCTCTCCAGGTGGGAGGGGTCACCTCCTCATGGTCAGCCACTGCCTCCCAGCCTTCTTTGCCTTCCTGTCCTTGGCAGAGTAAATTGGCTGTCTGACGCCGTCTGAAGTGAATTAGAGAGCACTTACACGATCCTCTTGCAGTCAAGCTGAAGGTGTTACAAGCTGAGAGAGCTGTAGGTGATTGCATCACCAAACCAGCCTCCAGCAGTGGAGGTGCAGCCTTTATCTCGGCATTTCTTCAAGTGTTTTTCTTGTAATGTTTGTATGTGTGCAGATGCAGGAGGGTCCTCTTCAGTGGTCAAACCCCATCTATCTGCAGGCTGTGTGGGGCACACCAGCACCTCGTGCTGTGCCTCAGCTCTGCCTCAGGAGCCATTGTCTGTGGATGAAGCAGAAGTAAGCAAATACGTTCGTTGTAGAGTAATGTGTTTTCAGTGGAGCCTCCTAGTACAGCTTACAAAAGCTGTGACATTTAAAAATAAATAAACTTCAAAAAAACTCACTGATACAGAGCAGGAACTTTTGGTGCAACTGTGTCCATGTCTACGTCTGCAGGAAGTGAGTCATACTCTTACAAAATCATCAACAGAAGAATTTGAGACTTTTATGACAATTCTCATTTTGGGCTAAGTCAGATCTCTTCCTCTCTCTAGGCTTTTCTCAGGCATCAGGAATGTCTTCTGAGCCCACTTCATCTGCCTCGCAGCCGTCCCCTGCCTCTCCACCCTCGCCCAGCTCTCTGCATCTGCCTGAGAGCCGCAGGGCCCGGGATCGCTCCCCGTCCCCCATGAGGTACCTCATCCCCAGCCCGCTGCCCACCCGCCGCACCAGGACCTTTTCTGCGTGAGTACTGGGAAACCTGCCTTCCACAGACACAGCCAAACCATTGCCTTTGGGCAGAATGAGCAGTCCCTGCAGAGGCAAAGGGACTTGGGGAGTAGGGGGAAGATGGTTTGGTATTTGGCTGTTATCTCTTCTCCAATAAACTGTGATGCTGCTAGAGGTTTAGCCCAAATCTCCCAAAGTTTTTCAACGCTATCTTGGTAAAGGATGTTCAAAGTCTCTTGGGCAGCTTAAGACTGGAGTTTTACAGGTAGGGGAAAGTACACGGAGTTTTTTCAAAAAGGAATTCTTTGCCTGAAACTTTGCTTTGCTTTAGACATTGAGTTGTGGCTCTTGGGACTGGTTCCTGTTGGTGCTTCTTCATTAGATCCAGCACTTTTTTTGTCATAACCTGTCTTCTCAAGGTCCCTGAAGCATTGGTCCAGACCTTTCTGGAAGTTTTACTCCTGACACATGTGCTATCATCATCCAGGTTACATTTTGCATGTTTACTTTTCAGTGGAAAGTGCTTTCTTGTTTCCTTTTCCTGTCCAGCTTTCATATATCGATTTTAAGATTATTCAAATAGACCCATAAAAGAATATGTTGGTTTTCAAGTTATGAACTGTTATCGGTCTCTAAGGGTTTCTTTAGTGATGTTTTCCATAAAGTGAGATTTGTTGCTATTTGTAGTTATTTGAGGTAGTGACCCTGCAGCAGAGCTTACTCTGAGCTTTCTCGTGGCCCTGTGGTGCCATGCAGGCTCCTGGAAGGCCCTTTCTGAAGGGAATTCCTCTACAGCACAGCAGCAGAGGATGATGTTGCAGGGTTTGTCCATTGCAAAGAATTCCCAGAGTCTGTGATGGGCCTCCCAGTAAGGGGCTGACCTGCAGAAGGCAATGTGGGCTTCTTTGTTAATCTCAGAGCCCCTGAATTGGGGTCTGAGGATGTGATGTGGAGCTTTGGCTGAAGTGCAGCGACTGACCAGTCTCACAGTTCTTTCTGTGTAAGGGAGTTCTGGCAGTGCTAGATGAAGTGCTGTGGCAGAAAGATCTCAGTCCCACAGCCAGCCTGTTTTGTGCCCCTTTATCTGGTCAGAGTGCTTTTTCCCTTTTGGCTTTGAAGTGTTACCCAGCTCTTTTCTTCTGGAGTTACCCATGTGGATTTAAATAATTATCTCAGTGATGCTTCCTATTATTGCTTCTGTATTCAAAATGAGGCAAAAAGGAACAGCAGCCGAAGAAAAGCTTATATGTTGTCAGTTCCAAAACTCTTCAAATGCCCTAAAATTTCTCATGGAAGTAGATTGTTAAAAGGAACATAATTGACTTAATAATTGGGGTTGCCCTTGAAAAGCAAGTCCAAGCTTGCCTCAGTGCTGTGTTAATAATGAACTCTTTGTAAGTCTTCTCAGCTGTTAATCTTAGTCTAGTTCTTGCAAAATGAAAGAATTTGTAATTTGGCTTCCACAGTTCTTTAATGATTAATTAGTGTAGGAATCTTGCTGTATTTGTTTGCCCTAAAAATCAAAATAGCTCTGATTTTTTTTTTCTTTGTGTGTGTGTATCCTCTTTAAACAAGAGGAGTTCTAGGTGAGCTCTGGCCCCACAGTTGTATAGAAAAGATAAATATGACAGGCAGTGACTAACTGTTCAGTGGGATTATTTAATTTTGGTTCACTGGAAATGTGGGGCCTCATCACCCACAGTGATTTATCTCCTTGAAAGATGCAATTGAACTTTAATGGCTTGTTTAGGACAGGGAGTGCTTTTGTATGTAATAAGCACTTGTGGGGGTCAGGTGCTTTGACAGCTTTACAGAGCTGGAAATGTAGCGATTTAATGGAGATTAATTTAACACTTTAAACGTATTTCTTTACTGTTAGTTTGTCTTAAGGAATGAAGCTGTTACCCCTTTTTCAACAATTTTATTTGAACTTCAGGAAAATTTAAACATTTGGGATGATGATGTCAAAATCTGCAAATCTGTCTGTTTAAAATACAGATCCCATGGTGCTGGAGGAGCAGTTCAGTCTGGAGACTTGGTGTTAAGCCCATCAGTTAGGCTTCACAGCCTGCTGGAGTCATTGGAGGTGGAATATTGGCTTCACAGGATCCTAGTCTGGCAGGATAACAATGGACAGCAGAAGGGGGGCTGTGCACATTTATACATATGCACTGCATTCTCTTGATTCTACATGCGTACCCTTACTGTGAAATTTGTGAAAGCACAGAACTTAGGTGCACATTGGTACTCCCAAACTCAGGAAAGGTAAGAGCTATACATTTAGTAGGGTGTCTGAAAGGAAATTTGGTATAGTGATAGAGCAGATGAATCCAGGATAGCAACTAATGGACTACAGTGCTAGCAAACACCCTTGTTATCTTTATCTCCCTTAAAAAGAACATAGGGAAAAAACATGTAGTGTATGAAAACGAGTGTTAAGCAGTTGCTACAGGGGAGTTTACTCACTGTAGTACTGGCTCTCTGACACACCTTGAAAGTGTGTTCATTTGTGCTCAGCAATAAGCTGCTCTTTTTGTGCTTTTTTTTTTTTTCTGCAGAACTGTGAGGGCATCAGAGGGTCCCATCTACAAAGGTGTCTGTAAATGTTTCTGCCGCTCCAAGGGCCACGGCTTCATTACCCCTGCAGACGGGGGCGCCGACATCTTCGTGCACATCTCTGAGTAAGTTGTCTGGGTGGCCAAGGGAGACTGGAGCTTTGCTTTGTCTGAGTTACTGGATGCTCTTGATGTTTCAGATACAAGATTTATTTATATTCTGTTACCTCAGCGAAGAGGGGTTATGCAGATGTTACTGGCAGCAATAGATTATGCTGTTCTTTTCCTGTATTACTATAAGTCTGTTGAGTTAAAAGCTAGAAGATGATCCTGTCAAATTTCTTAGAATAAGCTGTGAAGATTCACCCAGGCCCAGAAACTTGCATTTACCTGAAGCAAATAATCTATGCAGTAGCTAGTTTTAGATTTAAAATACTGAAAATTCACTACTTTGCACTGCTTGTACTATTATTAAACTAAAGGTTAATTGCTTTTACTCTTGAGAAAAGTCACACTTTATTGGTTCCTTGAATTTGTCTAGCTTTGGTTTTGAGCACTTTCTAGCTAAAGCTTTCTCTTTCAAAATGTCTATTAGTACCTCTGCATTTGTGCCTTGAACACAGAGAACCCTCACCCCTGAATTTACCTTTTGATAAACTAGACAGATAAAGTTTTTAAGTCCTTCACTGAGAATTTTTCTCTCCATTTTAAACCAAGCTTTTTAGTTTCCTTTCTAAGCATGCTCTAGAATTTAAGTATAATTTTAAAACAATACACTGTACACATACTCTCAGTATATAGAGGCAAAATCTCCTCCTGAGTCCTGCTCTGTTTCTTTCTGTACATCCCATAATCACATTAGCCCTCTTATCCCTAGTCCTTGCATAGTTGCTTACCTGCTCTGACCTCATCATCCTTTACAGTGTCAAAGTTTGGTGCAGTCCCAGATAGAGCCTGGCATCCCTGACAGCAGTGTTTGCATTCCTGGTTCTTGGATGTATGGCCTCTGGTTTGGTTGCAGTGCAGCACATCTCACTTGGACAGGCCTTGCCTGCCCAGGGATCCAGGGCACACTGCCTGACTGCACCGTCCTTGTTGTGTATTGGTTGGCTGATCTGCAAGGTTTAATGGAAATAAATTTATATTTGTTTCTAGACTGAGATGTTGACCAGAGTTGGGGCTGAAACTAGTCTCTGAGGGTGTATATTAAGATTATAGAGGTTTCTTCTCCAGTAAACTCTTTTAGGTCTATCATCAGTTTTATTGTCCTTATTGTTTACAACGCTGAAGCTGTATAATCTTTTGTTCAGAGCAGTTATTCGGTGGGAAGTCAACAAAAGTCTTAACCAAACTTGCATTGTCCCAGCTGTTTTTCCTGCTTGTGTGTGTAGCACATGTCCTTGGAGAAGGAGCACACTGGCCTTCCTCCAGGTTTCTGAAATGTTCCTGCGTGATGGGGAAGCCAAAGTTTTGTAGGGCTCATGAGTGCGAGTGGGCTGAGTTGTCTGACTTACATGTTCAACCCAGGGAAATGTCATTCAATATCTGTTTTCTCTAATGTGAGTGCAAAATTTCTCATTTCCTGAATAACTTAAAAATAGCATTTCCTATGTCACAATTAAAAAATTTAACCATGAATGTCTAGTCTGACCTCCACAGTTGCTGAACAGCAGGGGTTTAGTAAAAACAGCCTCCTCACAGAAACATGAATCTTCAGCCTTCTAATGAGTTTGTTTTAAAGAACTGTCTATTTTCAGTCCTGTTTTTTTTCTCTGCATGTTTTCTCCTTCAATTAGTTCAGTAACATTTTCTTCTGTTGTGTGAAATTAAACCTTTTAACCCCTTTTCGATTGGGGCTGCCCTTTTGTTTGTCCATAAAAACTGTGAATTGATCTTTCAGGTGTTCCCCAGTTTCCATCCTATGACCCAAGACAATTTTCTCTCTGGGCCCAAACCCAGAATTTGACTGTGGGTACAGTAGATACTCCTACCCTCAATCCCCCTCCGCACAACACTAATTCTTAGAAACTCCACTGAAGTTTTTTTCTGTTTGGCTGATTAAGAGTCCCATATGTCTCCTGTGCTGAAATCCTGTATGACATTATGGAAATAATTTTGTCTGCTGTGATTTTTGGTGATCTGTGCAAGAGGCCCTCTCTCATAGGAGTCCCCTCTCGTGGGCTGTGCTGGTTCGTGTATTGATCCCATATGCTTTCAAAATGCTTTGAATGTGTGGCATCAATAAGCTATATCTGAGTAACTGCACCCTGACTGTGGTGTGCCACCCTCCTCTTTCTTCCACCCACTCCATCTATCCTAAAGCACTATTGAACGAGTCACCAAGGTTGTTAAAGTTTATGAGCAACCACGTTTCTTGATGTATTTTCAGCATGTTTGTTTTGCTGACGCACAGAGGTTTCTGTGCTTGCTGTCCCTTACCCAGCTGTGCCCTCAGGCCAGCCCTGTGTGGGAAAGCTAAAGGAGATAAAGATAGAGGGGGAGAGTTCCTGTGTGGACAGAGGGTGACAGGCTCTAGCCTGCTCAGGTACTGCCTTCATCCTGAGCTCTGGCTTCCCAGCTCACAACCCAGTGCCCTCCCTACTGGACCAGGCTGCCTCTCTTCATTTTCAGTTGTCATTTCAATCCAATGCTCACATGGGTGGGGACAATATCCCTGTCCTATGCTGCATCTGCTGTGGTCTTTCTGCAGTGCAGCAGATCTCCTCAAGTTTGATGTAGATGAGAAGGTTAGAGGGGACCTCCTTTGCCCCATCTGCTGCTGCTAGAAGGCACTTGTGTCTTTCTGGCAGATGCTTTACTCAACCCTCCATTAGCACCATTAGTGCCAAGGATCCACTGCCTTCCTGGGAGACCTCTTCCTGTCATTAGCAGACCTGACTGTTAGTTCCTATGTTTAACTGACATCTTTGTTTTAATACGGCCCTTCATTTCTCCTTCCATCTCCACAGCAGGTAAATGACACTTTTTTTCTTCAGGACTTGTGTTCAAACATCATTTTCCTTTTTCAGAAACATTTTGGCAAGATTAGTTCAGGTGGATTTTGTAAGACTAAGGGCTGTGCTTTATGCAACTTCTCTAGGTCAATTCTGCTCCAAGAGAATTTTTTCTGTTGAACCAGGACTGGGCCAGTGTTTTAAATGTTTCATATGTAGGTACTATCTCAGAGCTTCAATTCAAAAATAGCTGATGCTTCTGCCTCAACCCGTTAGTGAAAAGTGCTATTATTAAAGTACTGAAGGTTTCAGCGCATTGTGTTCTTTAATTACTCTATTTGAGTTGTTGGAAACAGCTTTTAGTGCTAGAGGGTGATGGTATCACTATCTTAATTCTGATGCAAGGCACCATTGGAAGGACAAATTAGTAATGCCTTTCAGTTTATTTCACAGTGAATTAGAAGGGTTGCTCTTTATTAACAGGAATTGCTTTTTGCAGCAGCATTCTGTAACCACCACTGTGGCTCAGGGGACATCAAGGACTTGGGTTTGCATATTGTGAGTTTTGAGATAACCCTTATGTTTATCGAGTGATTCTTTTCTATCTGTTGTACTCAGTTAAAGCTGAATGTGAGAGATGTCAGTCTGTTCACTATCTCAGTACAGTATAGGCATCTATTTGTGAAATGAAAGCAGATTGTTTCTCATGAATAAGTTCTTCCCAAAAGCTAGGATTTCAGGAATGTGGATAAAATGGTTATGTCAGTTTGGATTTGGGAAGATAGACTGTTTCTGAGTGTTCATCACTAAACTGTGATGATTAGTTGAGCATTGGGACCAGCTGCCTATATTGCAGATTATCATGATTTTAAATAAAAACATTTAATTTGAGGAATTATATTATTTTCCTCCCTAAGCTTTGGAGAGCTGCAAGGTTATATTTTAGTGAAAATGTCTTCCATAAGATGGAATGTCTGTTTTCATTTATTTTTGTAAGATAATAACACATGGCATTTCCATAAGTGAGCATTAGCCTAAAAATAAAATCAAATATGTGTGGCATTGAAAAGCTTCACTGGTGTCTACAAAATTTTCCATTTCAGTATCTGTGTGAGAGGTTAAGGTGAATGTGGGCACGTGGACATGTTTTATGAGAGGAACTTGCAACAAAGCTGCTTTACTGTGTTTGACTTGTGAGGTATGGGTAGGAATGCAGAACCACAGAGTCACAGAATCATTAGGGTTGGAAGGCACCTTTGGAGATCATCCAGTCCAACCCTCCTGCCAAGGCACCTCATCCAGATGGGTTTTGAATGTCTCTCTAGAGACTCCTCTACCTCCCTGGGCAGGCTGTTCTAGTTTTCTGCCACCCTCAATGTAAAGAAGTTCTTCCTCATGTTAAGGTGGAACTTCTTGTGTTTTAGTTTATGGGCATTTCTCCTCATCCTGTCATTAGACACCACTGAAAAGAGACTGGAGCCATCCTCCTTGGAGATATTTATATGTGTTGATCAGATCCCCTCAGTCTTCTCTAAAGAGACCCAGCTCCCACAGTCTCTCATGTGAGAGATGCTCCAGACCCCTCATCATCTTTGTAGCCCCTACTGGACCCTTTCCAGTAGCTCCTTATATTTCATGAACTGTGCAGACCAAAACTGAACACAGTATTCCAGATGTGGCCTCATCATGGCCAAGTAGAAGGGGAGGACCACTTCCCTCGACCTGCTGGCCACACTCCTCCCAATGCAGCCCAGGTTCTCCTGGCCCCCAGGGCACACTGCCAGCTCACAGTCAACTTGTTGTCCACCAAGACTCTCAGGTCCTTCTCTGCATAACTGCTCTCTAGCAGGTCAGACCCCAACCTGTACTGATACTTGGAGTTATTCCTTCCCAGGTGCAGGACCTTTAGAACCACATTAGGTTTCTCTCCACCCAATTCTCCAGCCTATCAAGGTCCCACTGAATGGCAGCACAGCCTTCAGGCATATCAGCTACTCCCCTCAGGTTTTTTTTAACATCAGTGTAAGAAATACTGGCTTGAAGTAGAGGTTTGAAAGGTGTCTTTTGGCTCTGCAGACTGCTGAGATGATTTGGTTTGGGTTTTAATAACACTTGTACCTAATCAGTTAAAAAGAAGTGGCACCACACAAGTGTACAAAGCTACAATTATCCAGGGCAGCCTGGAGTTCTCTGCAAATGCCAGTGGGAATAGGTGGTAGGATTTCCTTCTGAGGCATCCTCATGCAAGGTAAGAGGCACAGTGGCAGCTCCAGCAACAGTCACCACAGCTTCCTGGCAGCGCTTGTAGCACCTTTTTGGGTTGGTCTGTGGGTAAAGCATCTGCAGCTGAAACCCTGGTCCACAACTGCAGTGCCATCAGCACTCCAGATGGACAGGTTAGAGCCAGCTCAGTCACACAGACCTGAGCACTGAGGAATCTGCCACAGCCCTGCCCCCCAGCTGAAGGTGTCAGACGCAGGCTCACTGCTGCCTTCTGTGTCACAGCAAGTCTTGCTTCCTTGTCCTCATTGCAGGCAGTTCTCAAGTTTATACTGGGGGTTGTACCAGGAAAATGTCATGGCTCTTTGAGAGTGATGAGGTGGGGAAGGGCTTGGTTTTCTCAGGTTCATACATACTTCTCTCCAGAACAAATACAAAATGTGCTTGCTATAGTGAATGTAAAACCCTAGCTGGCAAGCATGGAGTTGCTGAGATAGTAATTCCAGATAACAATATTGGAAAGCAGGAAGCAAAGGCAGGTTCCTTTGCGTGGAGTGAAATTTTTTAAAAGCCCTTAATTACATTTTTAATAGTGACATGGAAATGAAAGCATTAGCTGTACACCAGCCTGTAAAGTGATCCACTGTCATCAATTGATGGTGGAGTTACAGCATCAGTGCTGAGAACTGTATCCTTCTGTATCTCACCTCCTTGGCTTGTGTTCCATAGCAGGAGTTAAGTTAGCTCTCACAGTGTAGTGGTTTAACCCGGGCTGAGTGCCAGGGGCCCACTACAGCCACCTTCTCACTCCCCCATGCCCAGCTATAGAGGAGAGAGAGAATATAACGAGAGGTTTCGTTATTCATGATAACAACTGCAGCAGATTCTTTCTTAATCACCGTCACAGGCAAAACAAGACTCTATGTGGGAATAATAATCAAATTTATTATTAACAAGATCAGAGCTAAGAGTGAGACACTAAAAGACACCTTTTACCTCCCAGTCCCCCTCCTTCTTACATCCAACCTGCTCTCCCGCAGCGGTCAAGGGAAAAAAGGCGAGGTGGGGGGGAGGTGTTGCTGTGGTCAGCTGCTGTTCTCAGCCGCTGCTTGGGGAGAGGAGTCCTTCCAGCCACATTCCATGGGGTCC
>VXBA01000883.1:566013-581925 GCA_013399895.1 Serilophus lunatus | reverse complement strand
CTGATTGGCCTGTCCTTGGTCAGCAGCGGGCCCAGCCTGGGCATGGGGGAAACTTCCAGCAGCTTCTCGAAGAAGCCTCTCCCTCAGCCCCTCTGCCACTGCTACCAAAACCTGGCCACAGAAAAACCAATACACACAGATAACACCAGTTTGGTTTTTGCTGATGTGTAGTGGCTCTGGTGACTCCATTTTCAATCTCCTGCCTTTCTACCTGTAGATGTGAGATCTCCAGAGAGCAGACAGGGAATACCTGCAGTGCTGGCTTTGAAGTCACCTGCCTTATGCTGGGAGTGGCTGCCTGTTCATGCAGGTTCACATCAGCTTCCCTTGCAAACAGGGGTCCTGAGGGAATGGATTTAAGGGGATGGGAGAAGTCAGGTGGGGGTTCTTGTAGCAGCAGGTCAAATGTTATGCATTAGAGCACTAGATAGAGTATTCCCAGCCTTCTGCTTCCCCAGTGTATTTGGGAGTGGGCACATGATGGGTACTCATCTGCTCACCAGGCTCTTGCATTTGACTGGGATTTGGCCTGAAGGCTGTGTACCTGCAAGGGCAAGGCAAGGAGATAGTTCACTGAAGGGCAGTGATAGACTAATGAACATACTCTTGTTTTTGTTTTAAGATTTTATTTTGCAAAAACAGCAGATTTAATGAAACTGAAAAACATGCAGTGTCTGTGGGTTTTGTGCAGTTTGCCAGTAGTTGGCTCTGAAGGGGAAAATGCTGCATTGCAGAGTGTCCTTCAGGCTGGATCCCTGACCCTAAGTGTAATTATGGCTTTGGAGAATTGATGCTGTACTTCCCCTGGGATGCTGACACACAGCACCCCGTGTCCCTGGAGAGATTCTGAGTTTGCTGTGCTTTGCTTGTGCACTGTGGTGTGATCTCAGGAGATTATGCCCACAGTGCCTGTAATTCAGGAGTGCTGAGCAGATGTGGGGTCTCAGCATGTTCCCAGATGGGGATATGGTCCCATTATTTTCTTGCAGAAATCTTAGTGGCTATGCTGGAGATGTACTGTCAACTGCATCTTCCTGCAGGGAGAACCCAGCTTTGTGCCTGCTGCTGCAGTGAGGAGCTGGCTTTGAGCTATTTGTGTCTGTGGAGAGATCATCTTTTCATGCTCCTTTCTTTCCTCTGATCACTATGCTTAATGCAAAGCATTAATGCCACATCTCTTCTCTGTGGAGCTGTTCTTCTGGTGGAGTGTAACAATGTGCTAGAAATTAACTGATGACTTTAAATGATCGATGAGCTGAGAGAACAAACTTTTCTGACCTTTCTGCCTTTTCTGTGAACTAGCAGCAAAATAGTTTCTGCTGACTGGAACTGACAGCTCTGTGGCTGCTGGGAAGCCAAATCTGAGCTTTCTGATTTCTTTCAAGACACTGAAAGCACTTGATGTCTTACCTGCTTTGGACTACATATTTCCTCCCTGATGTGCTCTCTTTTTGGTGCCTTGCTGCGCTCTTAAGTATCTGAAATAAGTAGATTATCTGAGGTGGGAAGGAGAGGCGGAAGAATTCCAGATCTTCCTTGAGAAGGGTTTGGAAGTTAATAGAACACAGACAATCTTTTTCCTAAAGGCTCCCACCCCCACAGTTGGCAGAGAAAACTCTCATTGCACTGGTGCATGCAGGACAGCCAGCTTGCTATAGCTGTTACCATAGTTAAACACTCCCAGAATCTCCACTTAAATGATACAAACTGTAATAGGTCAAAGCCAATAATTGCAGTCTATCTCCAGACAATGGGCTGTGGTCACCTGAGGATGGAGGTTCTTTGTAGTTAGTGAGCAAAGAACAGAACTGCCCTGGGTTTTGGTTTCCAGATGCTAACAGTAGGTGTGATTGTGACAGGATCCAAGCTGACTGTTTGCAGGGACAAGCATCATCTGTGCCTCTGAGCCCATGTAGACATTCTTGGAAAGCTATCTTGTAATCACTGGTATCTTCCTCATGGAGCATGCTGTGATGCCTAGTCATGTTGAACCAGCTGCTGAAAGCAGATATAGGGCCACAACTATCCCTGAGTGTGGATTCAAACACCATAACTAGAGATCTTGAGAGAAAACTGGGCCAGAGAATGATGCACCCACTGAACTGGTAGGGAAGTGTAGCTTCTCTCCTAGACAGGGCAGCTCCTGGGAGGATCTCTGCAGTGTCACAGAGAACAGTGAAATCCATTAGCAGAGACCTTGGATATTAACAGCTGGGATTCTCCAGTGTTTGAACCTCTTTACACTTGTCTGTCCAAGTTACAAGTGTGACTGCTGGGGACATCCAGCCCTGCTTCTGCTTTGCCTGCCAGACAGCTTGATAATGTCATCACTGGCTTTGCTGATGGATGCCTGGAGCTGTTGGCTTGCACTGGGACTGCATGGGAGGGCAATTGGGATTAGTAACTCATAATGGTTCATTACTCTGTCGTGTTCTGGTCTTAAAATAAAAATACAGGTTTCCTGGGAGGTGTTAAATTAACTTTAAGAAGCCCAGAAGATAAGAGAGCCCACTGACCCATGGGAAGCACTGTGGTATGATCCATGATAGGCTTGGTGTTCAGCAAAGCTTGGAATTCACTGAAAACTCTTGTTCAAAAATGTTTCCATGTGTCTTAGGCTTTGTCCCAAGAGATTTAGCTAGAGCCCCAGAATATGAATAGCAGCTGTGAGAAGGAAGGACTAGAACATTCCATATTTAGGTAATTTCCTAATAACCTCCCAGTTGCCTAAAATAGTGCAGAATAAAATGCTCCTCCATACCAGACTGGCACTGAGCTGGGAAATGGGAGTTGCTGGATAATCTAAAACTTGTTCTATTGTGTCTCACTCTGACACTAACATCAGGAAAGCATTTCCTATTTTTAGCTTGAAGTTGTTCCAGTGTTTTAAAATTCCTGCATACATAGATATCCATTATTTTGAATTGAACATGCACAGTCGATATCTCAAATAGCTGCAAAAATCTCTACCTTCCTCTAGATCAACATTTAATATATAGTTAAGGTAACAGTAAAAAATACAGATCTAAAAATCTTTAATCAATATATAACGTCAAAAAATCTGTTTAACTTCCTTTACCAAATTATCCAGGTAACTTACATTGTAAGTTCCAAGAACTCTGTTTACTTTCTCTGATCTTTTCCAGTTCATTTCCTGCCCAATGCTTAAGGCAATTGCTTCCTGATGGAGGATCTTCCTCCAGGCTTGTGTAGGGCTCTGCCTCCAGTGCCACTGTCTCATCACCTCTCAAGTGCCATCATACTGTGCGTTCTTGATGCCACCAGAAGTGTTGCACAATCTGGATGTTGTTTGTTTCTGCTTCTAAGTATCACATAGTGATAGAGGTGCTGGAGGAAGTCTGTGTCTATCTCAGGAGCAGCATTTGATGGGCAAACACTTCACAGGGAATACTGTTCACTAGCAGCTTTATTCAGGCTACAGATTGGGACCTTCATCCTCTTGCTTTTCATGTGTACTGGGGGCAATGAGTTAATAATCTTGTATTTGTTAGACTCCAAAAATAATTGGTGATCAGAAAGCTGCAGGAAAGAATAGAATGTCAGATCTGCAGGAGAAGGTTTAAAGGCCAAAAGCTGAAAATGAACCTGGAGATGTTGGTGTAGCCACAATGTTTTTACTCAGCTGTGTAAAGGACAGGCCTGGCCTTGATGGAGTAGGGTCACCTCAACAAGCAAGGAAAGACTATAAATTAGAAGATGTGTTGGGGTCAAACGAGGTTTTATCACATGCTTCAGTCACTTGTAGTGTCAGCTTGGATAAAGAAAGAAACCAGGAAATGATCTGATGTTGTCAGCATAATGCTCAGTCCTGCAAGAAGTGTTTTCTAGTGGAGAAAAGTGCACCTTTCTGGGTAATAGTTAGGACTCTGCAGATTTTGAGACTAATCTGATCTGTTTAGTATGAGCAACAGAGTATTTAACGTCATGATTCAGCAGAAGAAATATGGGTCAACAAATACTTTTATGTGTGTTCTGATTCGCCTGGTTTTGATTTCTTGGAAAAAAACAGAATCATTTTGGTTACCAGTACCTCTGCAACACCTTTCTTAGCAGAAGCCCTCCAGGTACATAGCCGTATTTCAATTTTAAACCAATCATACCCAACAAAACATCCATCTTCTTTAATGCTCAAGCTGTGCTTCTTCACTTGATTCTGAAGATTCAAGTAATACTTAATTGATCTCAATTTTTCAGGAGCCTTAAACCTTTGTATATGGGTTTGTGAAAACCAGTGTTTTTAAACCTTTGTATATTTCCTCAGGAGAATATGAATCCACTTTCCTTTTCCATTAACCATACCTACCTACTTCTGCAGATTTCAAATGTTTATTTCATTAACTGTGGCTCATCCTGTTTCACAGGAGCTTTTAAAGAACACGAAAGGTTCCTGTTTGTTATAAAAACCTTTTCTGCCAAAGCTATGGCCCCTTCCTGGGCAGGGCATCCGTTTCATGCGATGCCTGCACAGTAGTGATCTCACCAGTCCCTGTGTGTTCCTGTCCTGTGCAGCAATGAAAGGCACTACCATGACTCTGGAGTGGGTGGCTGTAATGCCAAGAGGAGATGCTGCTTTAATTCCTGCTCTGCTTGTCTGCTATCCCTGTGCTCCCTGGAACACTGTCTGCAGCTGGTCCCAGTGCTGGAGGCCACATGAACAAACATGTGTCATTGTGGCTTGTTCCAGTGGCTCAGCTGTACCTGAGTCAGTGCAGCCTTTCTGCCTCAGCTCACCTTGTCTACATTCATTACATGCATCTGGGAATGTTCCTGCTCACTGTGTTTTGCTCATCTCACATTCCCCTCTACATATAAAATGTCTGTGCTGTGTTGCCTTCCATGGAAAGGTGCTGCCTTGCTCAGGTGGGACTGACATCCTGCATGGGTTGTGTTGTGAGCTACAGCTCAAAGCAATGTGGGTTTAGCTCTATAGCAACAATTTTTTTTTGGCAATAGGAGGTTCAAATGGGAAAGGTGATGTAATTTTTTATATGCCATTCCTATTTTCATTATTGATTTGACCCTCTCCTCTGTCTCTTGTTGGGACTTGGTGTCCCCTTGTCAGGCTCTGATACACCACAAGCAAGTACATCCTTGCTTGAAATGTGCTGTTTCAAAGTCAGGGTAAACTGCAGGGGATTTGGTCACAAATTCCATTGGGAGTAGAAAAGGGTAAATTAACCTCTGCTTCTGAAAGAACAGTAAGGATTGGGTGTGCAATCCCTTTACACTAGAAAGGAACATAAACTTGCTGGAAATAGGGTATAAATGAAGGCAGAACTGGAGAGGACAGCCACAGCGAGAGTCAGATGTGGGAGCTTGCATGTAGCCTGTCCAGTGTGATACAGGGCTGGGCTGACAGGTTGGCCTGGAGATTTTGGAAGTAAATAAAGGTCAACTGGATCAGATTCCGTTGGTAGGAAAGGGCTGCCAGGTCTGATGAAGGAGGCTTTATCTTGATTTTTCTGTAAATGTTTTTTCTGCCTTCAATTTACTTCTGTTTTCCCAGACACTGTTCTGAAGAGTTCGGCTTAGGACGTGCCCTCTTGAGTCTGATTCCTGCAGTCACAGGCAGCTCTGGAGTAGAGGTTTAGTCCAGGGAAATAGTCTGAAGGACATGCATTTCAAGCCACAGGCATTGGGACTGCCTTTAATTCCTCACAGCAAGCTTTAGACCCCTATTCAGACACAGGAGTACTTTCACTATCATGTTCATACAATCAGTTAGCAAACAGTGACTTTTCTTTTGAATTTCTCCTGGGAGAAGTTCTGACTTATGGGTCAGTCTTAGCTTCCCTCATACATGCCTGGTTACCCATCCCTGCTTCTGCTCCTCCACAGCCTGGCAGCAGCTCCCTGAGCAGCACTCACAAGGCAGGAGTTGCAGAGCAGTAGAAGCTGAGGCAACCCTCAGAGGAGAAGGGCTGGGGAGAGGCAGTGCAGGAGATGAAGCTAAAGAAGTTTTGCAGAACTGTGGGGAGAAGCAAAATCTGATGTGAAGTTACAACTGCCAATAAGGGTCAGTGAATTTATCTCCTATCATTCCTGCCAGTTTTTCCTGCAATAGAAAAGCCCTAACAATAGTGGGTCAAAAGATGAGAGTGGATATGAAGGGCACTGCTAAAATCTGACATCTCTGCTATTGACAGAAACATAGGGTAAAATTCCTGGGTGGTGTGAGTCTGCTCTCAGTGAAGGCAAATAACAAAGCCAGTGATGTGTGACAAACTTCTAACCTAGATGGCTTTTTCTTTTTCCTTTCCTGAACCCAAATCTCGCCTCCAGAGTAATAGGAGTTCACAAGCAAGTCACACTAATTAGACATCTGGTAGAATTTGTTATCAGTGTTTATCTATTCTCAAATACAGATGCTGCTGAGAAACACTGAAAACCCTCAAAACCCAAGAAATCTAGAACATAGGTTGTCAGAGCAGGGAAACCCTTCACACCACAAACTGTGTTGTGGTTAAGTAACTTAATGGTAAAATCTTGCTATTACATGATACAACTCTTTTTAAAAACGAAACAAAACAAAAAAACCCCAAACTTCAAAAGCTTAAGTGAGGAGGGGGAGGGAGCGAGGGAAAGAACTTTCTTTAGTTAAAAACCATATCTCCAAAGTGCCAAACAACATCAGCCCTGCCCTCTAGTGCTGCCAGTGAGTGAGGTGCTGGTGCACGGTTCAGAGCAATGCTGCTTAATCCTGGGCTCTGCTGAGTATTCTTTAAAGCATATTAAAGTGGGGATTTAAATTTTCTCTGGTTTTATCTTGTATTTCTTTTGTTGGTTGGTTTTGTAGAGGCACGGTTGCGTTTATAGTATTTTCATAAGATTTTGCTGCAAGACAACCAAAACCTACCTCAGACTTCAGTGGATGACAGGCTCTATAAGGATGTTGAGCACCTGTGACAATTATTATGATAAAAATCTAAATAAGCTGCAAAAGAGGAAGGGTGTTTATGTGGTTTGTGACTAACTGAAGGTTCCCCTCCGCAGCATCGAAGGCGAGTACGTCCCTGTGGCAGGCGACGAGGTCACCTACAAGATGTGCACCATCCCTCCCAAGAACGAGAAGCTGCAGGCAGTGGAGGTGGTGATCACACACCTGGCTCCTGGCACCAAGCACGAGACCTGGTCGGGGCACGTCGTCAGCCCCTGAGGTGTCCCGGGGACACCGTGCTGCCTGTGGGGTCACTGCTCAACAACAGGGGACCTGTCCTAAGAATATTCTACGTGTTGTGTGGGAGGAAATGCTGCATTGTCAATAAAGCAGAGGCAGGCCAAAGTTACCATTTTTACAGCTGGCCTGATTTAAAAAAAAAAAAAGGCAATTCAAATGCTAATGAAAAAATCTAGCATAATGTGTTTACAAAAAAATGTATTTAAAGAGACCTAGCTTGTGTGCTCAGTGGAGGAGGGGAGGTTTGGTTTTTCTTTATATCTTGTGACTTGATTCCAGGAAACGCCCAGGGGAAGCAGGGAGAGGTTTGAAGGAAAGCTGTTTTAGGTGCAGACGGCAGTACCAGAGGCATAACTCCAAGATCCTGGTGGTGTGTGAGCCCTGTGTTCCCTTGGGCTGCTCTTCCTTAGGGTTACAGCACACTTATTCCTGACAACAGTGCCTGAATGCCTTGCCTTGAGAGCTTATTGCTGTGATTTTCTTTTCCTTGTGGAAGGAGGTTCACAAACAGAGCAGGTGCCATGGGGTGGAAATTCTCCATCTAGTGGTTATACCCCAGTGCCTGTCAGGTGCACCACTTGTAAATGTGTGGCTGCACAGGGGTGGAAACTATACTGTGGGTGTAAAGCTGGGATTGTTTGTGGATTTACTTAGGTGCCTTGATGGTTGATTAGCAACAGTTTTCATAGGCCAGTATTAAAAAAACCTGAGTTCCCAACCCAAATTTAAAAATTTTGCTTCAAGGAAAGCTATAGAGTAGTGGATACTTCATAGCCTCTGACTGTGTCTGAATTTAGACAAGGCTGAAGATGACCTTCTGCACTGCATACAGTTGCCTCTCTGCCATCCTGTGATTGGGCAGGCAGGGTAAGTACACTTCTGAACAGCAAGTTGTGTGCTGCTCAGATGACTGTATGAAATACTGTGCAAGTTACTTAACAGGCTCAGTTGTTTTGGTGAAGTAGATTCTTCATCTGTTTCCCTGGAAAATTTGTGTGGTAGGATGTGATAGGTTCACCCTTCCCTTGACTTCTGTTCATGTAGTTGTAGTGCAACTAAATTAGTTCTGTTCCTATTTGCCTTCTACTTTTTTTTTTTTCAAATGAAGCATTTTTCTCTATTATGTTACTAACAGTGGACTTTTATTGACTTTGCAAATAACTAAAACAAAATAAAAAATATGGCACAACTCTTGTTAGTTCTGTAAAACAGTGTAACTTCAGTTGCCTATTTGCAATTTTACCAACAGGTGCTTGCTGTCAGGACATGTCATGAGACTTTCACAGCAGATGATCTGTCCCAAGGTGTGAAGTGGGGACAGCACAGGTGTGTGGAGTCAGTAACTGCTGCGCTGGCTTGTTTTACCTTAGCTGTACCTGTTTTACACTATGGTGGATGTTAACAACCAATCTGTAGTGGGGTTTGGAGTTTGGTTTTGTTTTTTGACCTGCAAGACTCAGTAGTGGTGGATTTATCACTGTCCAGCTTGTTGGAATATCACACTGCTTTCTTTACAATAAATGTGACCATTAACATGCTTTAACATGTGTCTTCAGTGTGCTCCTGGGATTGCTGGTGGTGGAGATGATCAGCATAAGAGGAGAATGCACACTTGTATGGTGATATTTAAAAGTTTTATATAAGAAAAGATTAGAAGACAAAATAGTTTTGATACATGAGGTGCATTACAGCTCCCCTCTCCTCTTTTGTAGGCTTCTTTGGGGAGTGGGGTTGGTACAAAGATTGTCTTCTTCTCATCTTTACTGTGAAAGTATCACAAACTTGGAATGAGAAGAATTCAAGTCATTCATTTCTTTGTACAGACAGGTAGCATACAACAGGTCTGCTTTAGGTAATTTATTTGCAAAAATGACAATGTGAAACAGTAATTTTTCATGATGAGATTTTATTTGCCTTTAATAAATCAAGCTGTTTGTACTCAAGGTTACTTTCTTAATGCCAGATGAAAAAAGTCATATGAAGTTACAGAGATTGTCAGATGTCAACTTGAATTTTAAAAGAAACATAGTTTAGGTTGTCTTTTTAATGCTAAAATCTCATCTACCCTTAATGTCTTATGAGGAAAATCAGAAAGTGGTCAGAAAGTGACAGAAATAATTTTGCTACTGTGCTGAAATGATTTTAATTAATTTTTACAATTTTTTATTACTTCAGAATTAAACAGTCTGCAGAGTGTAGGTACCGTGACCTGACTGTGCCTTGGCACCACATCCATACTAAGGAAGCAACTTTGGCACCAGTTGGTCCATCTAGCCTTTCCAGGGGTGGTATAATTGAGGAACCTTCTGACCACACACTGCAGCATGTGTGAAGTCAGGGACTTCTGGCTCAGTTCAATCTTCCCATTTCCAGAAACAAATAAAACCTGTCTCTTTTACTCATCTTCCATTTTAGATAATAAAATCCTAACTGTCTTATAATTCATGTTTTTATAGCACAAGGTAGTATTTTAAAAAAGCAGCTCTGAACTGATCATCTTTTAAAAAGCAGCCTAAAAATAAAAAAAAACAGGGATAAAGCCTTCCCATTCAATTCTGAGACCATAAATCAACTAGAGGCTGATTATCCCTCCCCTTTCCCCTTAAAATGTAATAATTAGTTAATGAGCTCTGCTGTAGCTCCCTGGTCAGCAAGGGGTCTTCAGTTAGTCATTACTGAAGGGAAATGTTTTGACCTGAAAAGCACCTGTTATTCATGAACAGTTACAAAAAACAGTACAGAATGAAGATTATGTTTCAAGTTATTAAGCTGTCTTAACCATCTTGGAAGTGTAAATTCTAAAAGTCTTTCATTTAAAAAATAGCTCTTCACAGATTCTTCTTGTGTCCTGGGGGGATGTGACACTGTGGCCTTCTGTTCTGGAGTCTGTGAAAATTTCATAGTCATTCCCTCCCTGGAAGCAGAAGAGAATTTAATTTTATTTAACTTAATGTTTAATCATAAAGGAAAATAAAGGGACTTTGTTCAAGGGCCTGCAGTGACAGGACAACCCATGGCAGTGACAAGGTTCAGGGAACAACAGCACTGTCACCTGCTGGAGCAGAGAGCTCTGAAAGCTGAAGCTTTGTTCCCTGCAGGAAGCTTTCACAGGGTCAGCAGCAGCTCTTGGTACTTCAACATTGAAAATGCTGCACTGCCACTTACAGGGTTTAAAATGAACTGTCCATAAACTCCGTCACAGGTGATTACTTTTGCAGCTGCTGTCAAGGGGGGAAAAACTTTTAATTTAAAGCTTGTCTTTTTCTTATAAAACTTCACTTTTTAAAGTATACAGATCTATAAAGTTCTTTTGTAACTTCATTTTACAACTGCAAGTTCTTATAAAACAAGGCCTTTTCTTATAAAACTTAGCCTCACACTGTCCCTTGGCCATATTCAAACAGCTTTAATTTCATCCATCAACTTGTGCTTGCTTGCTTTGCCCTCACTGCTCAAGAGTTTTAAAATCTGAATTGTCCTGCAGAGCTGTGGGGGACAAGGGACTATGTTCAGTTCCCAATGTGGAGACGGAGTGGTGAGCAAAGGAACAGCATTAAATTAAAAGGGAAATAAGTATGTTTGATGCTTTCTTGACTGGTGTTTATTCATCTACACTAACCCTGCCACCTAGGATTTTAACGGAATTACAGGAGTTCAATTTGCAAACAATCTGTATTAAGTCTGTCAAGAACACTGTATTCACTTCAGGGAAAAAGGAAAATCTCCCAGCTCTCCCCCATCAGTGCTCAGCCAGTTAAAACCAGGAAATGTGTTTATATCCTGAATTCAGCTCTTGTCTGGAATAAGATTATTATAACAAGTTAAAACCTACAGTTCTTGTGCTTTAAAGCACCAGCTCTGAAATTAATACCATGAACAAACATACTCACTGGCATAGTCTTGTCTCCAAAGAAATAAATAGTCTTGTATCCATCATTGCCAACCATTCCTAAGCAGTACCTCTTATCCCAGCCCTCTGGGAACACATCGATGCTTATCTGGCCTCCTAGGACAGAGATGAACCAAGCAGACTTGTTTGATTGTAAGAATACATTTCTGAGGGGAGAGGAAGTGAAGAAAACCTAAACTGGGTAAGATTTTAGGCAGAGGAGCTTTGCAGAAGCCACAGAAATGTTATGAGACCCTGGAGTTAAGTCTTGTAAGTACAGAAAGTGTTTTATAGGGTACCAGTTATTACAGTTGTGATTTAGAGGTGACTGTTTAGCCATTAAACAAATATGAAAGTTGTAGCATGCTCCCAAATACTCGGTGCTCTCAAAGTGAACCCTTTAAAAAATTACATTTAATCTCTTGAATTTTACAATGAAAGAACAAATGAAAGCAGACACTGGTCTGTGTACAGTCATAAAGTCTTAGGTAAAAGACTTTCTAAAGCTTTCAGAATAAAAAAGGAGGAAATCAGCCTTTTTAACACATCCTAAGAGGACAACAGCTGGTCCAGTTCTGAATCTTTGGACCTTCAATGACTGCCAGTTGAAGCAGGTGTCCCAAAGGAATGTACATGCCTCAGGAGAGCTACATTTCAGCTTGTTCTCTGCCTTAGTGCTTCAATACCACAGCACTAATGGCAACCATACTTTACAATTCTGAAAATAATAAAAGCCAGGGGGCTGTGGTAGTATATTAGGGGAGAGGGGAAAAAAAAGAGGAAATGCATGGAAAACTAATTCCTTCTTAAGACATTTCTCTTTAAGCTTGCTTTTGGATTCTTTCCTTCCTCCCACACAATGCAGTTAGAGCTGAAGAACCAAGAGCAAATGAACAGCACTGATAGAATAGTTCTGATCAAAACTGATTCACAGAAACAACTCTGACTAAACAGAAGCATGCAGTATATTTCAAAGTGAGCGGAATCAGTCATACACCTGACATTAAAGGACAATGAACTGATGACAAGCAGTTGATGGATTTCAATTAAAAGATCCCAATGAAAGCCTAAGAGGAAAAAGAGGCTCAGTCTTGCCTGCATCCACCCCCAGAGAGGATTCTCACACAAGTGAGATGGGATGTCACAGCCATAAGAGAATATGACTTCAGTGAAATTTAAATTAATTGATGTTTTAAATTACATTCTTTTAAAATATTACCTATAGAAAATGTGAGGCCTTTGCCTGCAAATTCTCTTCGTAAATCAGCCACAAATTTCTCCCTAATGTGCTCCTTCTGTTAACAAAAAACAAATCCAAACATCAGTTACATGTTGTGTTAATTCATCCAGGAAAAGATAACCCCAAAAACCACCTCAGAAGTATCCAAATTCAGTTTTAGAAAGGGGGAAACTGAGGCACAGAAGAGTCTAAAAATCTACACTTCTGAGGCCATATACTCCAAAAAGGGTGTTTTCAGAATGCTTTGGTCTTGGATATTCTTCAGCATTCATTAACTGAGTCAGAGATAAAGTCAGTTTTGAGGAATTGGGTTTCAGGTTTTTTATTGGGTCAGAAATAGTTGTTATGGCTTAGGTTCATTTCAGCCTTGCACATTTAGCTCTGTCCAAATGAAGGTAAATGGTGAATAGTTTGACCTCAGCTTTTAAATTCTGCTTTAAAAGGCTTTGCAGAGGACAAGTAAAGGAACAGTTTTGTTGACTTGAATGGATACAGACTGGTACACTAAAGAGCACACCAAGAAAGTCAGGTTTTATCTAGGACAGTTTTTCAGGATATTGGATTAAAAGAACATGAGCCAAACCCACCCCTTCTGCAAGTAATCACTGTTAACTACTGCAACAAAAAAAAACTACTGTCTGTTTTCTGAGGCCTGAATGAGGAAGTTAGTTAAACCACATGGAAAAGATTAAAATGGAATAAACTGCAGAAAGAATAAAAGTTCTTCAAAAATTATAACCTGTCTATAACTGCCTCCTCCAGGAGAGTTGGGTATTTTTTCAAGAGCTGTAACTCACTTTATCAAGTTCATAGAACTCAAGTCGTTCTTCCTGGCTGCAGCTTCTTCCAATGGGGGACACGTTTAACATCCCGTTTCGGAACTCGATGAAAGTGCCTCTGGAAAAGAATTGATTAACGAGACAGAAAAGAGATGAAAAAATGGATCAAAACACTAAATATCACAATGAACTTCCATTTAATTCTGAAGACAGTGGGAATTGGCTGTCTCCTTCAGGCCTCTGATTTATATGCATAAAACCCAAACCTGTAGGAACCAATACCTGTGGCATCAAGGAGTCTTTTGAACTTTTATTTGAATCTGGCAACCTCAGCATCATCCTTTCTGACTTTTAAAAGTATGATTTGGTTTTAAAAGTGTGATTGGAGCATCCTATCAACCTGAACCTCAGAGCCTGACAGGCCAGGCTGTCAGTTTTGGGGTGAAGCTGCAAAATTCACAGCAATCTGGGCAGTGTTCCTGCCCTGTCTCAGACATGGGGCATTTTAGTGATTCGAGCAGCTGCACCTCATGTCACACAGAGATGGTCTTGCCATCTCTGGAAAACCTTATGCTGCTGAATTCCAAACACTCCTACTTGAAAATTGCATCTCCATCCCTCTTAAATAAAAATGCTGAATCAGTATTTCAAATCCTGTGCTCCAGCTGGGAGCCTGTCTTTATATGCATGGATTGAGCAGTGTTCCCAAACCTCAAATTACCCATTCTTTGCTGAGCAGCCTGAGCTGAGCTTTACATCCTGATGTTCTGTAACACGGAGAACAGGGCCACACAAGGTGTGTGTGCACATACCTCTTCTTTGGCAGTTTAATCTTGGCAATGTAACTCAGGCAGTAGTTGATTAGATCTTGAAGTACGTCCTCACCCAGGTGACCCTGAATGCTCTAACAAAATAAACACCATTCAACCAAGGCTCCAGAATTTGAGATTCTAAAAGCAAGTCACATGGAAAACACAGACATTGGATAATCAGGCATGGTTAATACTACAGAGAAACAAACATGCCTTCAATCAGTAACCCTCAGTTGATGCACACATGGTATTAAATGAAGGCTCTTTGTTCACTTTTTTATTTTTTAACCCTAACACCAAGCTGTCCTTTAATGCTCCCTACTTGCACCCAGTTTAGAAGGAAACTGTGGGCCAGAGGCAGCAGCCCTAAACAAAAAGCTGCAGTTAATGTTTGCTGTAGCCAAGCATGAAGAAATGGAGCTTGTTCCTGCAGTAAATTGGAACTCCTGCTCAAGGCAGCAATTTCAGCCAGTTTGTTTTTTAAATGCTTAATCTCCATTACCTACATTGAACATTACAGGCCAAATGTCTGATCCATTAACAGGAGTAACACATGAGAACAGCAGCAACTTTGGCCTTTGTTAGAAAGGTGATTATAGAGGACTGCAACAAAGCAAAACCTTGTTTAGAGAATTTCTCTTTCCCATTTGTGGCAGTTTCACCCTTACCTGCTTGCTCAAGAATTTCCCATCTTTGTATGCTACGAGACCGTTTTCTGGAAACACGTAGTCAAATTTTTCAACCACTGCAAGCAAACAAAAAGACAGCAACTTATCACTTCCCCTGGATGCTTAATGCAGATTGTCTTACACGTTAAACAGGTTAAAATACAGCACACATGAGATCCTAAAGCATTCAGCAACATAACATCAAGCACAAGATCAAAACGACTCCCGTTTCTCACTAAGATTAACACATAACTCGGATCACACGAAGTCATTCAGTTGAGTTACTTGTGTTTTTCCTCTCCTGAAAACACCTCTTTGCATTAAACGAAAGGAAGTGACCAAGCCCCACAAATGTTGCAAAAACGTGGCACAGAGCCTGGCTAGAGAGCAAGTCAAATACTGCCCTTTTACATTCGTTTCCTTGATGTTACTAATTGCCATTAGATGTCTGGGAGTTGTGACTCTTACTACAATGCAAAGACGATATGGCTTGCTGGAGACCACTGCGAAGCCAAACAATTTATGAGTTACTTGGGCATTAAAGAGGGCTATTAGTGGCATCAATTAATCAAAGGCCATTAAAGAAACTCTTTTACACAGAAAAAGAAATGCTACTTGTAGGACTAAGGCAAGATTTCATTGCTCCACCATAACCTTCATAACCCTGCAGTGAACAAAATCAGATCCTTCAGGGATGCGACGTGTCTCTCACACCCACAACTCCACTGGGAAGCAGCAGCGTGAGAAAAACACTGCAAAGTTCTGCCAGGATTTCACCATTAGTAACAATCCCTTAACAGGACACCGAGATACCCCCAAAATGCAAACAGGCTGCAGTTTCCGAACGCCGGGAGATAAGCTCCCCATAGCCCGAGCAGAGCAGTGAAGCAGCACGGCCGGACCGGAGGAACAGGGTTTAGGCCCCGCCGACCCGCCCGTGCGCGGCGTTGCATCAGCCGCGCTCCTCACCGTCCTCGCCCAGCTGCTCCCGGATCTTGGCCAGGTCCGAGCCTCCCACCACTCCCACCTTCACCTTCTGCCGCAGCCGCTGCAGGAACTCCGACATCTCCGGTGAGATTTTCTGCGTTGCAGAACAGAGCCGTCAGGTTGCCCCGCAGGCCGAGCCCCCGGCCCCGCACTGTCACAGCCCGGCAGCACCGCGCGGGGCTGTCACAGGGAGCATCCCCCCCCCCAGCCCCGCTCCGCTCCCCCTTAGGCGGCACAGTGAGTTTGCCCGCGGGACGCGCTGGGCGATCCCCGCCCCCCGAGGGCTCGCAGCCCCTCGGTGACAGCCCCGTCCCCACTCGCCTGGCGCGGGGCCGTGAG
>VXBA01000883.1:511841-565897 GCA_013399895.1 Serilophus lunatus | reverse complement strand
GCTCCCCTTTCCTTTCCCGGTTTTATTCTCTTCCCATTCTCTTTCCTGTTCTCTTTCGCTCCCCTTCCTCCCCGCCGTGCCCGTCTCTGCTCGCGTGTGTGCGGCGCCATGGCGGGGGCAGCGCGGAAAGGCTTTCCCTGCCCTTTATCCTCCGGTTCCCGTGTCTGCGCCCTCTTTCTCTGGTCTCTCGGTGTAGCGCGCACTCTCCTCCCCTTCACCGCGCTTAGTCCTCTTTTTTTTTTGTTTCCCTGAAATTGCTACTTAAGTGGTTGTTCAGCGAGTCGCCGATTTCGCCGGGTTCCCTCCCCCTCTTGGCTTTGAGGCGGCCCGTCGTGCCTTGATGATGCTCGAACATCAAAATCAACCAGCGAAAGAGGCAGGGGATGCCATAGGGTCCGGCTGGTACCAGCTGTGTTATCAGAAGTGTTTTCCCTGTGCACAGAGCCATGTGAGCACAAATGCCATTTCCCGACAGAGCACAGGTTTAGGGTTGCACTGAGCTGGGGCTTGTGCTTTACCGTCTGTGCCTGAGGGACAGACTCGGAGCTCCATGTGATCCGCTTGTAAAGAGGACTCAAATGATGAATCTTTCCTTACAGGCTCGGCTCTGCACAGCTGGGACTAAAGTCTGCATGGCACCAGCCTTTGGGAGATGCCTACGGAAGGAGCTCTGGACAAAGTCGTGGAGGAGGGGAGATGTTCGCTCTCCCTGGATTTTTGGTACGTGGGAGTGTTTGCAGTCACAGAACAAGCAAGTTAATGGTGTTAATAGTTATCCCAGGACACAGCAAGGACTGTCTGTGTGTCTGTCACATTCGGCCGCTGCTGTGGGGCAACAGAAGGCTGTGGATGAGAGGAGTGAAGAGTTCAAACTGGTCTACAGGTTTCCAGGCATAAAGTACTGCAGGGTCCTGTCCAGACTGAAGCTGCTGCAGACTGCCACCACCATAGTCATGCTGCCTCCCATCTACTACCTCTACCTGCAGGACCAGGTGTCTCAGAATATCTTCTTATATACAACTGGCATCACAGTCTTTGCTGCTGCAATGTTGTATTGTATGAGCTACTTTTTCAGAAGAATTATTGGATTAATCTACTTGAGTGAAAGTGGCCAAACTGTCAGAGTGGCCCACTTGACATTCTGGGGAAGGCGGAAGGACATTTACTGCCCCGTAGAGACAGTGGTGACTTTGGATGAAGTTGGGGATAGCAAGGAAGAGCTGCTGCTCCAGTTCAAACGGTATAATAGCACAGATATTTTATATTTTACTGTTAAGTATGGCCAGATTGTAGACAAACAGAAGTTTATTCACATATTTGGAGAACTTCAGTGATGGAACAGCTCATTTCCAGTGATTTTCCTTGTTGCTTACTGTTGTGTGGGGTTTAATTAGTTTACCAAAGTGACACCTCTGTTCTTTTCCTATGCAAAGCCTGTTGCAAGTGCACCCAGCATAGAAAGTCACAGTGGTGAAGAACAATCCACTGGATTAAATGTCTTTGCAGCTTGTTTGTGGTGTGAGGAGTGTCTGTTCCATGTTGGATTCAGTAATGTGCATGTTGTGCTGTCACGGCAGCTCCAAATCTGAACTGTCCTCCTTGGAATGTGCCACTGGAGGCTGAATTAGTGGTGCTGACCCAACTGTTTCAGCTGGCCTCTGCTGCTGTGAAAAAGGAAAAAGTCTTGGAAGAAAATGCAGGAGCTGCCAGAGCACCCTCACTCCAAAAGGGTGTTTCTTTTAGCTGATTTCAGGTTGCCTTGGAAGCCTCTGAAAATTAAAGCTGGTCTTGTACACACAGATGATGAGTGATGCTGGATATCAGAGACATGCTCATGTGTTAATGCCATTGAGGTAACTGGGAAGGAGGTGTATAATGCTGTGGAAGGTGTGTGGGGTCTCCTGGCAAGGTCCTCCAGGTTGGGAACATAACTGGGCATAACAAGGGTGTGGCTGCAAGACACATTGGCTGCTCAGTAAGTTAAAGGCTGGGACAGTGTTTCAGGAGCCTCCTATTGCTTCCCCAATGGAATGGGAAAAGCAGCGTCTGTGTCTGAAGGACAGTGCTCTTAGTCCATGGTGTTGGTACGATTCCTCCTTTTCCACTTCAGTGGAACTGAGAAATTTAAATCCAAGAAAGAACCAAACCTGATCACTTATAACATGTTTTTGGAATTGTCAGAAGCAAGTTAACTCCTTACACCACTCTGTTATTTCCTTTGAAACTGGCAAATAAACTGATCCTCACCAGTAATCTGGAGTGTTCTTTTCCCTCTTTCTTCCCCATCTGAATTGAAACCTGGCTCTTGGTGGCTCAGCAGGTGCAGGAGGTAAAATTGCCATTTAAGTGCATAAGTTGACCCTGAGTTACTATTTATTCATGTTGAACTTTTCGTAATGGGATTCCATGATTTTAAATTTTGGCTGCCCTGCTGTGTGGCACAGCAGTATCAAAAGGACAAGAAAGATGTTTTGGGGTTTTTTGGGTTTTGGCAGCAAAATACAGAGGGCTGTACACATACACTGTGGTTTTTGGTGGCTTATCTTCATCAGAATTTGTATGGTTCATTTTAGGCACATACTAGGTGTAAAATTAAAAGCCCTGGAGAAGTTCAATTATAAATATTTTATTTAAGAATATTGATTACACATGAGATGTCATTTGTTATGAATCTGTGTACAGTTACTAGTTACACCATGAAGTGTAGTTAAGTATTTGTTTAAACATTTATTTGGCACTGTCCACAGTATGCTGTAAACAATATTAACTTCTTTATATGCTTCAGCTGCAGTGCTCTCTATTTTCTAACCATTTCATCAACATGTTGTACACAATTAAACAGTTACTGAGTGTCAGTAAAAATTATAAAAACACCTAGAATAGTCATAACAAAAGTGAAGATGTGGTAAGACTTCAAATTACTGGACCTTTGCTTCTGTAAAAGTACAAGACTGGCTAGAGACATTCACTAAAACTACTGCACTGATATGTTGAACAAACTAATTCCCAAAATGCTGTCAAATACAGTTCTTGGTTTGACTTCCTTTTGCTGATAACACGCTTACGAGGACAGCAATGACAATGAGGTTTTGTTGAACACCAGTTTACTGGTCCTTCCCCCCTGATTTCTACAACCTCTGTTTAAAAACCTGCTCAGGTTCTGCCCAGCTGGTACCAGAATTCTGTTTTCTGCAGGGGTTTACAGAAATTCTACTGGCTCTAAGCTGGCAGAAGTGAGTGTACTTGAGTTTCCCAACTCTAAAATGGGAAAACTCATGATTAGCACTTCTCAAAGCAGGTAAGAAACCTTTCATGTTTTGGTAGCTGTATTAAATCTTTTAACTGCTCTGTCTCTTACTATGTACTTAAAAATTGTGGTCAGGTCCTAATAGGGCAACTGTAAAGTCCATCATGGTCCCTGTTTTTTGGTGCACAACAGAAAATTAAACTTAGTAAAAAAATCCATATGCTTGCTCCAAGAAAAAGAAAAGAAAGGCACCAGATCTAGTTCAAGTCAGCCCTAAGCAAACAGTAAAGAGACATCCAAAACAATTCTCTGAAGAGAAACAAATTAATGGACTGTTGACAATTTTTTTGATCCTGTGGCTTTCTAGAAGATCTCTGAAGTATCAATGACTTAGAATATACTATTAGAACAAAAATAGAATTACTCTGCATTATAAATGTGCAGTTAGGACTAGGCCTTCACTGTAGTGGCTCTGATACCAGATAATGGCTAAGATTAAGCATTTCTGCTGCAACTTTACAAAATACCTCAAGTATTCATGTAGAACTTGCAATAGATAAATTAATGGCTATTGTGTGTTCTGGGAAAATGGTAAAATAATCTGGAATCATTCTAGATTGCTGGCAGAAGTAGAAGTAATGCGCTTTGCGTGGTTCTCTAGGCTTTGCCAAATTACACACTTCAGGGTAGAGTCTTCCCTGTACAAGTCTGCTTGTAAGAGAAGTCATAAGTTTTAAAACTCATCCATGATGAGGAAAACAGGACAAGTGCTTCAGTGCCACTTGCAGCGCTGCAGTTGTGGCTGAGGGCACAGAATGCCTCTGAAGCAGCGTGTGCAGGCTGGGCACAGAGAGCTGACCATGCCCTGATCCACCCGCTGTGGACATGCCTGTACTTGAGGGATAAAGCTGGAAATTATTCTGTAAAACACTGTGCTTGGCAGTGGTGGAAAGCAGAGCTTTCCTTGAAACACTGATTTTATTCCAGCTGCCATTAGAGAATGGCACTGTCTGTATGGCAGGCGTGTGGCTCGGAGTGTCAGGCCGCTCTTGTTGCTTCTGGACACAAATCTACCGGGATCTATGGGCTGTGCAGAGTCCTGTTCAGACAATGGATAGTCAGGGCCATGGCTGTAGAGAGGACTCTGCAATTAACATGGCCAAGCCAGAAGAGGGAGGCCCAAAGGTCCTAGGGAATGCACAGTGAGGGACAGCTGCGTGTACCTGCTGGTGACCAGTGCCAATGCTCTGCCTGGGGCACGCGTGCATGGAGCAACTTGCCTTGGGCAGGATCACAGACAGAACACAAACCTCAGTTTATGACTTTACACTTGTAAGTAGAGAAGACATGAATTAATGCAAACTAATTTCATAATCAGCTGTTCAGTGCAAGGGAACTGCTTTTTACTTGAAGTTTGCTAAGATGTCACTGAAAATGTTCAGGAAGAGGTGCGCGTGATGGTCCTTGAAGATCAGTGTGGGACGAAAACGAATGGATCTGTCTCCACAGCCTCCCAGAACAACACCTGGAACAAGAACAGAATAGGTCCTCTAGTCATTTCCATATTTGCCAAGGATCCAAAAAGTGCAGGTCTCAGGGATTCACATTATTGTGAGGGACCAATAGAAGCTTCTCAAGTCCCTGCTAACTACACCATGATACAGCACAAACTTTCTTACCTTTGTTTCTGGCTATTGTAATTAACTTGTTTCTAGTTGCATCATTTGGAGTGTCCAACGAACAGAATGTTCCTCTTCCTCTCACTCTGCTGATGAGATGGGGGTAACGAGCCTGCAAAGAGAGGAGAGATGTGCCCATGACAGGTGCTGGAACAGAGGGCACCTGGTGGCAAGCTCAGCTCTGCCATGAGGAAACTGCTGCCTCCTGTTCCACCGGAGTGGAACAAGTGCAGGGTCTGGATTGCTCACTGAGCACAGCAGCCAGCTCACTCCTCTCAAAGCACATAAATGGCTGAGCAGGAAGGGAGAATGAATCTGCACCTCTGAGCTTCCTTGGAGCTTCCTGGAATGAGTGTCACACACATCTACGGTGGACTTCCAAGAAAACATGACCATGAATAATCTGTACTGGGGCTAGAAACCAGCTCATTCTTGCTGCCCTAAGACACTTGCCAATAGTATCTATGCTTAAATAAAATCCTCACCTTTTAGAAGAATAATATTTTTTTGGATAGGACTAGTTGTATTCTGGCCCTCCAAAGTATGAAGATTATAGTATTTTGTGTTCTCCTGCCAGCTATGCCTTAAAGCTGTAGAGAGAGTAAAGACTGTTTGGGATTATCCTATGCCTTTTGGGAGGCAAGCACCTACAAGCCTATCCTTAAATGCCTTCTCATATGGGGCTCCATAGTTGAAGCTGTGAGGAGTTTCCCTTAGTCAAGGGAGGGAAAGCTACAATTTCCTTGTTTCAACAGCCCTGCAGAATTGGAACAAAGTATGAAAACACCTTCCTTTAAAAAGAACTTCGGGACAATGATATACCAGCTTCCTGTGGTAACCAAACCTTCTAGCAAAGTAATTTAACTAGCTGCACTTAATACCTTCAGATATTTTGGGGATCATCCTCTATTTCTGGATTAATCTATATAAACCCAGCATTCTTAAATCAGGAAAAGAAAGCTTACTTCAGTTCCAAATGAGACATGGTTATTCATGCTTGTGTTGAAGTGCCTAAGCCAGCAAGTTATGATTATGGTCTAGTCCCCAGCTGGAGCTCCTCAGTCCAAGTGTTTAAACTGGATGAGCTCAGATCCTTCCTCATCAGCAAATTTCTTTTATCTACAATCCTTCCAGATGTTTACCTGCAAATCCAGGAGCCCAGTCAGTAGTACCTTCCCAGCGTGGGTTGCATTGTTTAGAAGGTCTTCAGTTTTAATAACCTTTATGACTTCAGCAAGCATAAGGTTCTTGGATGGATCTCCAAGCCAGGTATTAAAAATCCGGTAGGGCTTGGGAAAGGGTGGAGAGAGAGTTGTGGAACATGTTAACAGGCAAATCACTATAATAAAGAAAATCAAGGCAGTGCACTGGCAATGCAGACATCTGGTATATGAAAAGGCATGCACTAATCTCATGAACCCCCTTTTTCTTCTGTACGAGCAAAGTTCTGCTGCCCTGCTGGGCTGAAACACAGTGTGACAACTTCATGCTGCACATTTAGTGCACTCTGTCTTGCTTCTCTGACATCTCATTGAAACACAGCTTTAGTTGACATGCAAATCTACATCATCTATACAGGCTTCACATCAAGCTTTGTGTTCTCCCTCTTCGTTTTATTTTTTTCATTTGTTGCATCTATAATGTCATTAACATGAAGAGGAAATCTTGCTGACAGAATTTGATATGCTGACATACAAGTTCTGAAGGACCCGAATTGCCCTACAGGAAAGGGTGTCAGTTGTGGTTGAATTTTGTACTGAAAGTTATTTCCATAAGGCTAACCCAGTTCTCCACTCCCCCCACCAGCTTTATGACCTTGGTGACTGACAACAACTGGAATAGAAGTGAAGTAGTGATGACACAATTCAAATATTTGTGAAAAAACAGCTTCATCCAGCTGAACCTGCATTGCTGAAAGAAACCTTGTTCCTTCCATGGACATTACAGTCTGTCCTCAGTAGGTCATCAACTAGCACAGAGTTCAAGTTCCATTGAAAATCTTACAGCATTTGGCCTGAACTCCTCTTTGTGGAAAAATCCTCCTGTCATCATCTTCTTACTGAATGTTACCACATCAGCTGGGTCATCCAGGCCCCAGTGTTCGTGTGCCCAGAATTTTCCTGTGCAGCCACCTCCTGTCTGCACCTCATCCACCAAGAATGCACAGCCATGCTGTGAAGACAGATATGAAAGAGCAGGGAATATGAGCCCTTGTTTCCAAAACAGAAATACCTTCCTTATTGAACAGATAAATACAAGCTCTAACCACCCCTTCTCAATCCTTCCACCAATGCCCCTCACTCTGTGTTAGATTTCACAATTAAAAATTCATCTGTTTTTTCAGGAAGGCACTAGAAACTTATTTTCAACCTAAATTCACAGTTTTATTACCTTTCTGGCAATGTCTCGTAGCTTTCTGAAGAAGTCATCTGAAGCATGATTGTCCCCACCCTCTGACTGTATTGGCTCTACAATGATTCCAGCCACAATCTTCTTCTTTTTCCTGTACTTTACAATCAGATCTTCTACCTGTAAATCAAACACGCACAGTACATTCTCCTTCCAGAACGTATCCATATTTCCTCCCAGGAAGATTAAATCTCAGCAACAGAACTGCCAGCTTTTCATAGACATGCCCGGCTATAAAGGTATCAGGAGGCATGACCAATTAACAAGTGTTCCTCAGCAGTTAACCTGCCCTCTTGTTCCTGAATAATGCTTAAGTTTAAGTCGTGTCCTAAACACACTGTAACTTGTTACACAGTTCTCTACAATGCTGTGAAAGCTCAGGCAGGTTCAGCTGGCAGTGTGGTGGGCACCACTGCAGTCTGCTGTGCCGTTGCTGTCATTCTACCTCAGCAATATGGAAGGAGACAGATTGTGTGTCAGAAACCAAAACTCTGCTAATGTATTACAGAAGGTCATCTGGAAAATTTACTTTTTTCTAGTCATCCACTTCAGATACATTAAAATTAATCAGATGAAATAGTGCAGAAATCCTTGTTGCTGATAAGGGACTTACAGAGAATTCTTATCAAACTTGTAGTGCCAGCTGCCACAACTAGTGGTGTATTTGTACTTGAAATACCCCTCACAACTTTCAGGGCCCACAGCCTGTGCAAGCTGTGCAAAGCAATGGCTTTTTAAAGCTATTGTGGAGCAACCACAGGGAAGCCATTTGCTGTGTTTTCCATTCACTCTGGAGTGAGGTAAATGGTTTCTTGGATCCATCCTTGCATAGTCTGTTCCACACCCCGCAGCCCTCCCAACCACCAGCTGTGACACTTCACAACCTGCACCAGTTCGGTTTCTTCCTCCCCACTGCCATCTCTCAAGCCCTTGGAAGCAGCAGATCCTGGATCTCAACGTGGAATCCTGTGCTTCTGGTACCTGGAGGTGGTTCTCCTCCCCTGAACACTGTTCTTCTCAGCTCTCTTTCTCCAGGGCTAGGGAAGGCACTGAGTCCCTGCACACTTACTCCCTGCAGTCATAGGGAGGATCAGAGCTTTATGCCAGAGGCTGCCATGGAAAAGCTGAAAAACCTGAAATACTGTTAGAGGTTCTCTTTGCAGAGAGGGTTATCCATGCTGTGCTATCTCTTAATCCATGGCCCTTGGTAAAATCTGGCAGACAAGTTCACTGTGGTAACAAACTTGTTCTGTGTGTGAAATTTCACTTTTGTAAACTGGCCGTTCTCCTGCAAGGCAGGAGAAAAGTCTGACTTGTAAACAACAGTGAATGCTGGTTTAATCACAGGCTGTTCCAATCCTTGAAAACATTCTTTCAGTGAAAAGCACTAATCCTACCAACACTATTCATTATTTCAAATCAAAACCAACAGAAAACTGCCAGTGAAGTTTTTACCTCCTCTAAACAACGGGCTTCTTCCTGTTGATTCTCTTTCACAAAATCTTCCAGGGGATACTTTAGCCTTGGAAATGGAGCAATAGGCCAGTCCAGCGAGGGAATGTCCAGTTTATGAATTGCTTTAGAGTGAGTTGTAGCTAAGCAACCTAAACCCAGAGAAGCAAAAATTAAGATAATACCTGTCTAAGAACAATACAGGAAAAAAGCTAACAAGAAATGAAAAACTGCCTGACAGTAGCACTGTAGAATAACCTTAATTGCTTTATTTTCTGTAATACTGGGTGATTAGATTTTAGTCAGGTTTAAGTGGATTGCTCCAGCTTTTAAGCACCAGTTTCCCATGTACTGTTCCAGAAGAACAGGAGAACCTGTGTCAGTCTGAAGAGGTGAGCTGGGTTTCACCTATCCAAAGACAACTGCTCACAAAGCTCACAGTTACAGCACTCCTGGGTAACAGGCTTAAAAGAAGAATTGAGCTGATATAAACCACTGAGTGACATCATGTTTGTATATTGTGGTGATTTTACTCCAAGAGTTGGATTTTCACAAGCATAGACAGGAATCTCCAGAATCAGAATGAAAATAAGCGATCTTTTGAAAATAATTTTCCAAAAAATATAAAACCAATTCCTACTGTCACTCAAGTACTCTGTTTCAGTAGTGGTGTGGCTTCCAAGGCAAACCTTAATGAACCTATGATTTCTCCACTGTGTGCCTGAGGGAATCTCCCTTTTCTGAAAGCACAGTGAGCTGAGGGTCCCTGCAGGGGCTGAGGAGTGAGAGGAGGGACAAGGGACAGCTTACCCAAGGTCCTGCCGTGGAAGCTGCCCATGAAGGAGAGCATGGCGTAGTCAGGGCAGCCAGGGGGCTGCAAACAGAGCACAGGGGGGGTCAGTGAGGGACTCACACCCCCCAACACACCCCCAGCCCCTGCCCGAGCTGCAGCCCCTCAGTGTGCCCCAGTTCCTCCTCAGCCATCAGGCAACACAAATTGTTACAGTCACCTACTTGAATAAATACACTGGTGACCCCCTAAAAACTGTCTGACCTCCCTGACCCCGTCACTAATGATAATGAATCCTTGGTATTTTATCACTGCACACGTGTGGGCTCACAAGAAGCTGAACATCCAGCACAATCAGCCCCTTTTGGCACAAACCAGGAGCACATCTGTATGGGGGGGATGTGCCCATAGGTGGCATCAGGACTGGGAGGGCTCAGAAAAGGGAGGCCAGGGCTGCCCCATGCCAGAACCCCTGTGCATTCCTGATGACTTGCTGATATTTTTTGGGAGCAGTTTGTATTTCAGCATTTCCTAAATGTACACACTCCAGATTCCACTTCACAGGTAGCAAAACAAATTTTTCCTCCCAGTCTTCCCTTAGAAGCCCAAACCAATGGTTCATCTGTAGGTGTGGTAAAGAACAAACATTACCTGGTTAATCATGCAAGATTCCAGTTCTTCTTTTGTGACATTATTATGGCCCCTCTCCTTGTTCTGCAAAAAACCCAACAAGAGTTTTCCTGTAGTTATAACCAATGCACTCGTGACTGAACCACAGATCAGTAATGTTGGTATTCCAGATTGGAGTCAAGGAAGACACTGACTATGGCTGTTACATACTGACTACATTCTGCATTTTCTTTATTTCTTTTTCTTTATAATTTCTAAAGTTATATCAATACGAAATGAAATCTTAGATGAAGACTTCTTAATAAAGATTTTGTACTAGGTTGAATATAAAGAACATCATGTGCAAAACAACCTCCAAGCCTTACTTTGTTTTACAATAACAGTTCTTATAATGAATAAATACTCATTTTTACATCTAAACCTAAAAAGAAATCGTAATATTTTACTCACTCTGTACCACATGAATATTGCTTTAAAGGCATTTTCATTAGAGCAGGATCCACAAGACATGGTCATCACTTGTGACAGGCCCTTGGGAGCCACCTGTCAAGGAAGACAGAAAATTACTCCAAAATATTGAGCACAAATATAGTTCAAAGTGATAATAATAGTGATCAGTCCTTAACATCATGAACTTCAGTGTAGTGGGAGAGCAGCCATGCCTAGGGTGAGGAAAGACAATTTTAACTGCAGCTAAGAGGGCTTGATTCAGTTTCAACCCCAAGGACCTTCAAATTTAAATCAAGACAAATGGAAGCCACTTATCTTACTATCTCTTACAGAAGTATAGTGAACAGTGTAAGTGGAAATGTGTTTTCTCATCAGTTCTTGAACCCATAAGGAAAGAGGCTGCATCTGTGCAGAGCTGACATGTCATGTTCTCACTCAGCTGTCAAGTCAGGGAAAAAGGTTTGATCTCATTCCTCTCAGTGAGAAGGCAGATGGATGAACAGCTAATCTGTAGTGTTCCCTATTAAAATCCATAACATCCCTTGATATGCCCATGTCCCTGAACACAGAACATGGTAACTCATCACTGCTATTTCAAACTTACTGACAGCAAAGATTCCTTCAGTTTCTCTGTAAAGTTCTCTGGAGGTAAAATCCCTAGGGCAGGTCTGTTGATAAAAGTGCTCTAAAAAGAAAAGGAAGAATTGTTAGGTTCTACTGTCACATGCAAAATATTTTGACATCAAAGCAGTTACTATTTATTCTAATTGCAAATACCATGCAGAAATTTGTACCATGGCAGTTTTAAACCAGGGACTAATATTCATTCCTCAGAATATGTTTTTCTGCCTAACCCTTACTACTTTATTCTTGCAGGACACCTTAGGAAAGGTGCATACTAACTCATACCGACATTGCCTCTTCAATATTGCCATTTTAGTTGCTCAATCTCAATTTTCCTTACACACAGGAAACATGCCTTGAAGTCTTTATTACTTGCCTTCAGTTTGAGTAGCTAAATTCAATTAGTATAGCAGCAGTTTTGTCTTTACTGAGCTTCAAAACAGACCATTTTGGAACACTGAGGTTATAAACATCCTCCAGATACTACTGCACTGGGATTTGGGGGAACAATACAATGGCAAACTTAAAGTATAGAGGCTACATCTGGGAAAGATAACAAACACCCACGGCAAGGGTCAGCAACACAACATTACAATAGATTCCTGCCAAAAAACCTGTGTCCACCTGTGTGCCTTCCAGACTCGTCTGGCATGGACATAATGGCCAGTGCAGCACAGGGACTCATGAGGAGCTGCCCTGCTTGTTACTATCTCACTTTCAGCAACTTGCATTTAATCAAGCTCAGGAACACTGACTGGTATATCCAAACATGCTGGGGAAATTTCTTTAGCCCTAAAGCTCCAGGATTTATAGGCACCTATTTCCTATTTTAAGGCCTTGGGGCTGCACAGTAACTTGGGGCTGCTCGGTGCCTCAGCTGAGCTATAGGTACAGTCCTTACTGTGCAGTACAACAGCACATTTCCAGCTTCTCCATTTTCTCCTTTCCATCTCCTGACTGAAGTCTGACATGGACCAGCAGCCACTCATGTTGAAATAATCTTAATGAATCACAGGATCACAGAATTAACAAGGTTGGAAAAGACCATTGAGATCATCGAGTCCAACCTATTACTTAACACCATCCCATCATCTAAATCATGGGACTAAGTACCTCATCCAATCTCTTCTTAAACACATCCAGGGAAATGGATGCAATGTGATCTCTCCAGTGGGATTTCACAGTCCACTGGTAAACTACCTGGCTGAACTGGTATCTTCTTCCCAGGATTCTTTTCTCCAACCATTCTCTTTTCCTGCCTGTCAGCAGAATCGAATCTGCCTTGCTGCAAGAGCCTTGGTAATCACAGATGTGACTACAGGGACACAGCTTTCCCAGAGCATGTGGAGGTTACTGAGAAGGTGGAGCCAGGCTCTTCAATGGAAGATGAGAAGCGATGAGCATAAATGAAAGCATGAGAGGTACCAATTTGGGTATTAGGAACAGTTTTTTCACCAGGAGAACAGTGAAGCAGTGGAACAAACTGCCCTTCTTGGAGGTTTTCAAGACTCCAGATAAAACCCTGAGCACCCTGGTCTGATCTCACAGCTGACCCCCTTTGAGCAGGAGATTGGGCAAGAGACCAGCTGAGGTCCCTTCTAAATTCAGTGCTCCTATGAGCTGACCACATTAGGATTCACACCTTGGGAGCAGTACTTTTGACGTCAGTGAACAGCAGCTAGTGGGAAAGCTGAGCCTGCTGCCCACACAGGAGTTTCTAAGGAGCAGGTCTAGGAAAAAACCCTCATCTCCCCAGTCCACTAATGGAGATTAATGTCACATTTATGCAATTAATTTCAATTAAGTGTCATGGATTAAAATCGATTCATCTCTGCTCTTAGTCTTTGTAGGTAATCTTATTTGATTCACACCATGCTACTTTTTATTTTAAATTAAATTTGTTCAGAAAAGGACAAGCTCAATAAATTTGCCAACTGCAAAGCAACATTATTTGCCCTTCTTTCTATTTGTTGTTTTTCTTGTTGATGAAGTAATCATTGACATTAAAGGCTGAGCTTTGATGACTTAAGTTTTAATAGACCTCCAGAAGGGACAGACAGACTCCCTCAAAACACTCGTATTTTCGGTGCAGCTCAAGCTTGCACATTTATAGACAGCCTTCTATAGAAGAACTTATATATTCAGACTTGTGACTACAGCAAGAGGTGAAAATGGAAACACTGTACCTATAAGGACAATTCATCAGGATTCTTAGAGAAAACCAAGTATCACACAAGATATAACAGTGTATGAGTGAGGACTTTGTAAATTGTTCAAGTGTGTTATTTCTAAAACATTGTTTCAACAGACTCCATCTTAAAAGTAAACCTAAGCAATAATGTTACTGACAGATTAACACAAAGTTCTTGTTTAGTAGCTGTGAGAAAACTTGATTTTCTATCTCAGTTTAGAAGTAAATTTTCAATTGAAGTTAGAGATACAAGACCATAAATTTATTGTGAATTTGATTATAAGCTGTCACAGTCAATTGACAACATTTGCCATTGAACAGGAAAGTGTATTTTTCTTTTGTAGTTAATGAGATACTCAAAACTGAGAAAAATAGAACATTGACATCAAGCTGCTGAGGGCTCAAACAGAGCATATTTTTTTCTTTACATCTGGCTCTAAAGAGGGTACATGGAGCATTACAGACGAAGCAAACAAACGTCTCTCTGAGATAACACCAATCCCATGGCCAGCAGTAACCAAGAAACCTCTCTCAGTGTGTATCACTCAAAGAAGTCCTTTCCCCCCCCAAAGCTGACAGTACCTGCAGTCAGACCCAGCACACACTTGGTCTGCAGCGAGGTTGGCACCAGCTCTGCTCTTCACAGTCCCTGCCCTTGGCTCTGCAAACCCAACATCCTGTGCCCAGGTGGAGTGTGCCAGAGACCCTGAGTGCAGCCAGGCACAGGCTTGTTGGCTCTGTGCCATCCTCCCTCTGCACTGAGTCAGTCAGGTCTCAGAAATCAGGCTAGGGTACCAAGGGCAGCTTTGGTGCTTGTACATGGGAGAGAGGGGTCCTGGTCATACCACTCGTGTTGGACTTCGGAGGAGCTCCTTTCACTGCAGGCTTCTAGCTGTCAGGCTATTACCTTCCCTTCCCCAGGGGGCAGATCAGCAACTGCTACCAGATAACAGGGCTTTTTTTTGTTGTTATTGTTGTGGTGGTTTTTGGGGTATTTTTTGTGTGTGTTTTGGTTGGTTGTTTTTTTGTTTTGTGTTTTTATTTGTTTTTTCTTATTTTGTTTTTCTAAATCTGACTTTGCCTACTGCTGCATTATAATGCAGATATTATTCTCAAAAATCATTTTTATGAGTTAATGTAACTATTTAGAAATATTAGTCCTTCTGAAATACCCAGATCTGCCTTTGATAACTCCAGAATTTCTAGTTCTGGTGGGTTTTGTTGGGTTTTTTCTTTCTTTTTTTTTTTTTTTTTTCTTTTTTAAACAAAGTATTTTAGTTCTGTGGGAGGCAGAATTTCTCATCCTGAAGAAAAGAGCACTCCAGAAAGCAAATCAGCTCAGGAAACTCAAATGGCTGCATTTCCTTGCCATGCTGGCTCAGGATTCATACTCTGTTGGAGTGTAATTACGAGATGAGAATCAATCACTATCACCCCCCACTTAAAAAACCCCTAAACTTCCCACAGCATTCCAGGTGGAGGACACCACTTTCAAAATACAGTATTCTCTCTTAAAGTCTTGTGTTTGCTTTCAAGCTCAAAATCTTCACTCAGAACATTAATAAAATGTTTCACTGGAAACACTGTGCTTGAACTAGGATTTAAAACTCTCTGCAAACATATCAAGTGCTTGCATCACCCAAATGTTTACTTCTTGTAAAGCTTCCTGTAGGTCTTCTTAAACACGACCAAGATCTTTGCATCTAGTGATAAATAAAGCAAGCAGATCCTATCATACATTAAATTGAGTCATTAGCATTCACAATCAATGTAAGAAAAAATGAGAAAGCCCACATCAAGGAGCAAGAGGACTCCTTCAAGTAGTTAATGTTTTAATTCACTTACTAGGTTCTGTGGCTGCTGTAAAAGCTTTATCAGAGAGGGATGGCTGTAACCTAATCAAAAAGAACAAAGAAAACAGTTATTTCTATCTGGTTTCAATCAACTTATGCAAAGCATAACCTAGAGAGTAACCTTAACGTAATGCTTGACTGTGTAACTTGTATGTTTTTTAACTACTACTAATAGAAAACTTCTTTTGAAGTAGGAAAACCTCTTTTATTATCTGGAACTTTGGTACAAATTTTCTGTCAGGCAATATCAAAACATATTTTAGTACTGAATGTTAAAATTTAACACAAAAATAAATGAACATGTTACAGGTCTTTTGCCTGACAGTGCCTGGTTGAAGCATCATCGTTTTTACCAAGTACTGAAGAACTGACATTATTAATGTTTGCTCGCTCTTCTTTTGAGGCTTCCCACACGTTTTTGGTTACTCTACAGTACAATCTGAACCTCTCTTCCTCAATGGGAAGCAGAGATCCCTTTCTGCCCATGCAGCCCACCAGCTGCAGTTCATGTCAGTCACCATTTACCTGTTGCAGAAGCATTCCCAGTTTCTCCTCCACAAAGCAGCTGCTACTGTTCTCACTCCCTGTCTCCCCAACCTGGTTGAGTGATATGGCTCATGCTGAGCCCTGGCCACAGCACACAGAAATGGCTCCTGACACTGCCCACGAGAGAAGCTCCCTGTGCACTGTGTCCATTTGCAGTAGCTGCTGCTACACTTCTAGTCTCTTAGCAGTTGTCACCCTCACACAGTAACAGCCTGACTGATACTAGCTTTGCCCTCCCTCCTCATGCTTTTTAACTGATTGGACTTTTCCTCACTGTAAAATCAACTTAGAAACATATTTCCCTCTTTATGCTTCTCTTCCATGCAGTTCCTATCTTTGTCAGCTGACTGTAAGAAACAGACAAGCAAAAATCCATACCTTTACTGATTTCCCACAGAAAGCTCCTTTAGCAATGGTCATTTCAGTGTGTCCTAATGCTCTAACAAAGCATCAGCACAGGCTCTTTGTCCCTCAGCAGCCACAGCTGGGGTGCAGAGCAGCCTCCCCAGCACAGCAGTGCAGCTCTCGGGGCTGGTTTCACTGCTGAGGTGTGCAGTGAGCACATGGCTGTGGCAGATCCAGCACACGGAACCCCTGGAACTCCAGCAGGACTTTGCCAATGGCTTGACAGCACTCCTTGACATCTGTAGCAGCTGGATGGCACTTGTCACTGCTCTCCTGTACACCACTCTCTGTGTGAGGCACTGCCAAACCCAGGTTTGGGATGTGCACACATCAGCCTCGCTGTTATCCAGGCTTTCACACATAAACACTCACATTTACTTGCGGGTTTGGAGATGCAGATTCCACCCCTCATATGCAGATGTTCTTGCATAATCATCTCAATCCTACCAGAAGGGAGAGGCTGTCTGACAGACAGCCATACACTTCAACCTCATGGACTAATAAGCACCTGAATCCCTAACCTGCCACATCCCATTAGTTATTCCTGTCTGAAAGTCTTTCCTTCTCAGTCACAGATTTACATATCTTTGATGTGCATCACCCTAAACCTTGTTTGACAAATTGCTGTCTCCTGCTAAAGAAAGAGATTCTGCACTTTTCACTTTCTCTCATGACCAGCTTTTTTTTTTCTCCTTCCCATTCTTCCTACTTTGACAAACTTTTGTTTGGAAAAATATGCAACAATTTCTCTTTTCTACTCAGAAACTAAGATTACTTCAGTTTTAACACAATGAAAGTGCTTAATATATACCCATTGACATTCTGTGAGATAACTTGCTTGACTAGAGGTAAAACCAATTTTTCTGATGTAAAAAAAAATAAATTCAAAGGAGCCCAGAAAATTTAATTTTAAGCCTGATTTTTAATGTTTGAAATGCCAATGTCAGAGACTGAAATCATATTTTATATTTCCTTTCAGAAACAGTTGGAAACCTCATCTTCCCTACTGCTCAAGAAGTTAGTCCACTCTAATTTTGTTACAAAAGCTTATCATGCCTCTGAATCCTCATTCCAGTGGAATGACAACAGTCCTGATTACCCTGCCTGAGCAATGGAGCATTAGGCTACTGCATTATCAAATCAATTATAAGTTCAGTTTTGAATATTTTAGCTGAAAACAAGGAAATATCCAGATTGCTTTAGCTGCACGTCATGCTGCTAAATCTGTTAAAATTATTATGAAGATAATGCATGCAGTTATTTGGGACATTTGACAACTAAATCTGCATGGCATCTGCTGTCATGGGGAGAGTTGTTGTTTGGTTAGAGGGAAAGGCACAGTTGAAAGCTGTGTCCTAGAGAGTTGTAGCTGTGGCTACTACTGAGATCACCTTTGAGAGTAGATCCAGTGTTTTAGAAATCCCCAGGCCTTACAGAAGTTTGTTATAAATAGCTACCATTGCTTAGGAAGCTCAACCATTCACTCTGGTAGTGCATGTAGGACCACGTAATACTGTTGCTGGTATTAAAGATTTGTGAGGATTTTTGTATCTTCTCTTACATAACCCCAACTCAAGGCTTCTATTACTATGACTTATCCTTTCCCACCCATACAGGATCCTGTTCACTTCAGGCTGAGTGGCCTGGACTTCCTCCTAACACTCCCTATTCCACTTGTGCCTCCTTAAACAGAACCCACTGAAAGGAGAAGCCTTAAAGCCCAGCCCCTGCTTAAAGAGTAGGAGTGTGGAAAGATGGTGAGCTGCTATGTGAGTTCACAGTCCAAACTAACATCAAGAAGAACTAATTAGCTGAATACCCATTATATAGCTATGACAGACAAGCCAGAGAGCTCTGGGCTGGGATGGCAAACAGGCAATAAATTGTCTCACTGCCATGACCAGCACAAGGCTTTGTAGCTTTATGACTCTCAGAAGTGACTGAGCTGGCTCTAAGAAGGGCACCTGCTCTACCAGCCTTGCTGTGTTTGGATCAATGTGACAGGAATGTACATGTCCTCCGGGCTCATGAAGGTGCCTGTTTGCAAAAGGAAAGAAACAAACTAGAGGCTACTAAAATAATGAGATGGAGAAAGCCCAAAGAATCACTTGAGCTGTCAACAGTATCAAACTGCACCTCTCTGTATCTCCCCAAACAAAACAGACCTTTCCAGCACTGAAAAACACATTGTTTCATTTGCTATTCCAGGATGTTTGCTGGTGAACATGTCAATAACATTCCCTCTTGCATTTGGCTCCATGGGCTTTCTAACTATTAGATAGATTAGACACAGGTTTAAAAGACTAGACTGTGCTACAACTGCTCCCCAAAAAACGGGGGTAAAAAACTGTTTTAATTTTTGTTTTTCAGCAAGAAACAGCCCAGATCATCTTCACCTAGAGGTTTTTTATACTTTAGTTCTTATCTCTCCACACAGGCACTTATTACCTCTCAGCCTCTGTTGATAAATATATTCTAGTGCAGCAGATCATTATTAAATCTTAGGAGTCCTGACAGATTCATAAAAGGTTTTATTGGATTTGCTTGCAGAGAGATAAGCATAGATGACTAGCGAGCACCTCATGATCTTGTTTTGGTCTCCTGATCCAAGCCTTACTTCTGTCACCAATAGGAACATTATTAGCAACCTGGGCAGCTTCAGATAGTCTTGTCATTCAGTACAACTTAAATATATAAATTAATGCTGTGTGTTAAGTTTAGGTCAGCCTGTAAGTATTAAATTTCCATTTACTCCTTGTTGCTACACATCATATCACAGTGCCATTATCTGAGAAGGTGTATGAAGCACTGTATCACAGTTCCTTTGGGACTGAGGAACACAGGCCTTTGGACAAAAAACCAGTGTGTCCTCAAGAAGGCATTGCCACACATGGAGGAGGAAGTATATGACTTAGCTGAGGGTCAGTTACAGGTACTGGACTCTTATATCTCTGTCACCAGTTTCAGTCAAACAGAGAAAGTAAACTGCAGAAGCCCCTGCTCATTTCTGCCCATTAAGAAAATATTTCCCCCCCTAATACTTTGCTATTTTGCACACAAAACTATATTAAAAGAGGTATGTTTGCACCATCAAGCACCAGAAGGTCAGAAAGCCTCATTGCACTATCTGTACAACCTTAATTTCATTCTTTTGGTTATAAACTGACTTTCCTTTGACTACATGATCGAGCACTGGTTTCTCCAAATCAGCATTTCTTGTGTGGAGAATGGGAAATCATGAACACTAATGAATCTCCTTTCCTAGAAACCTAAAAGCCAATCACACTGGCATACAAGCATTGTGCTCCAATCTCTCACACCTACTTCCACAAGAGAACTGACAAAATTACCTCTGTGCAGCCTCTAAAAGATACAAAATAGCCAGAACTTGTTGGAGGGAAATAAGCTACAAGCACTGAAGGTTCTGGAATGATTAAACATATTGAGTGCTACGTGAGAGCAAAAGCATTGTCTGCAAAGGAGACTGGGGTAAGTGATCACCCATTGCAGTCACAAAGCCTTAGATGCCAAAGATTTGGTAACAACCTGAACATCACTAAACTCTGTTTCCCAAGAAAGTAAGCCTGTAGAGATGATGATTTTGAATCATCACAGTTTCTATACATAGCACAACATCTACCTTTCAAATTACCACAGTGCTTCTGCTCCTGCAGAAGTGTATTTTTAAGCAACTGAGAGGAATCATGGATGAGGAACAAGCAAACTGAACTGAACTTCTACTGAAATCTCTATTCCTTGCAGTTGAGCCTTACATCTCTGCCTTGCTGATGCTTGAAATGCTTCACAAAGAAATCAGCTGACTTTCCCAAGCACTTGCCAAGCCCCGTGTCTGGTCCCTCAGCCCAACTGACCTGACACCTTTGCTTTCACTCAGCACCACAGCTCAGTGTTGGGGCTTGTTTCATCCTACTGCAGTCCACATGGCCCACTCCTTTTTTCACTTATTTTGAGAGAAATGTTAACTAGAGCATATAATTTAATTTTAAAATGTTTAAGTTATGCTTGTTAATGTTTAAAACAGTAACACATTCTTACAGAATCACAAAGTGCACAAATCAAAGCTAACAAAGAGAACTTGAATTGCATATTCAAATTAAGATTAATACTAGAGCTTTTCCCAAGCACCACAAGCTTCAGGTGAGCTTTAAACATTGAAGTTGCAGTTTGTTCAGCTATTTAAAACCACCACTACACAATACACAGCAGTGTGATGTCTCTGATCACAAGAAGGTGTATATTATGTCAGCTCTGGCTTTTTTAGTTTGGTATTGCCTGAGATAAGAAAATGACAGCTTGAGGACAAAGCAAAATGTTTTGGTACTAATGTCTCCTACCTATTGGGATGGAGGAAATCTGGGAGTAGAGATCCAGCATGCGATTACCATCTACATCTACCAGGTAGTTCCCTCTGCTCTCTTCATAATTGCAGAAGAAGTGCACAGCTTCTGCATTCTTCAAGGTAAAAACAAACAATTAGTGCTTTCAAAAGTAGCAGTGTGTAGGAAGGTGCAACTAATGGTTATACAGCAAAATCTGAAAAAAATACCTAATGCCAGGATAAAAAAGACACATTATATTCATTGGATGGCAATTAAGTGTACAGCTATTTTTATAAAGAGCGACTGTTAAAGGGACAAGTCTGTACTTTTTTTACGGAGATGAAACACAGATTTTGTAGTAATGCTTTTCTTAGGAAGGCAGTATGTACTTAGGCTGACATACTTTTAAACTCAAGGACAAATATACCTTGTCTTCACTGGCCACTTTGTAACAATTCAGAAGCTTTTCTTTAAACACCTACAGTTTAAACATAGATGCTGAAAGAAAAATCATTGATGCCAAAAAATGATTCTGCAGTATTCCAAATATACTAAAAAAGATTTTATTCAAATGCTCATATATATCACATAATGTACTTAGCATGGAAACCCAGAGTAAAGGTTTCACCTCTTTTTATGGTACAAACATACAAAACAGGATTGTAAAACAGGTTCTTAAATCACACTAGTAACACCCCTCAAAATGCACAAAACTTGACAAATTACCTGAATGCCATTCAGCTTCTTCATTAGTTCCTGTAGAAAAACAAATGTCAAAGAGTCTCAGGTATGTAATTAGTAAATACTGAAGGAGAATATATTTCTTTTTTATGATCCCATAAATCATATGCAAACCTTGCAGTCCTGTGTGCTTACCAGGCAACTCTACTTGCCACAGGAATTTTCATGGTGCATCTTGCAAATATTACAGTCAAAACTATGAACTGTGGCATGCAGAGCTAAACGGGTTGCAAACACAGTTTAACTGTAAATCTCCAAAGAGGGAAAGCTGCCTCTTCTATACTGATCAACTGAACTGAGAAAACAAGAGAGAAATCAGAAAATAAGAGCAGCCAGAGTCACACAGAAAGGATACTGGCACATTGGCTCTAGAAAGACAGATCCTTTTTACTAAAACAAACAAAAACCCCACCACACACACAAATACTGATTTTGCCAGAGTAGAACAACATCCAACAAACTGAAACTCTTGTTTCATTTCAAAAGCAAAACCATATTTTGGATCATAAAAAGCCAACTAAGTTTCTATTTCAGCAGGAGCTCAAGTGACCAAGCCTGATGGGATGTTTTATCAAATTGATACTCATTTGTTTTCAAGTGCTCCATATGGGAAGCTGGTGGTTGAGATCCAGACCTGTCTCTCAGAAAGGTGCATTTCATTAATGAACTTTTTATTTGCAGCCTCTTGGTAAAAGTGGGTATAGACTTATAAAATTAGGTTTATTCATATCTGATTTTAGGTTTGAAATGAAATCTGTTTTCTAGGAAGTTAAGACACAACTAAAGAAAAAAACAACAAACCAACTATACTTTGGGAACTTACTCTAGATCGTGGCCCAGGAACTTCTGTCTTCATTAGAGGTCCATCATAATCAAAATCCACATCAATTTTAGCTGCAGCTTGACTGATATACCTGTGTCCTGTAAGAAATAATGAAAACCTGAGTACAGACCATATTTTCTGTTCTCTCCTCTCAGAAGATCCATTCACACCTTACCTGACTGAGAACACTTGACAGATGAGACCAATTACATTGTGCTGTCTGAAGTGAACTAAATATCTCATCTTTGACAAGTGTTAAAATAAAACCAATACCAGTGAAGTAGCTTAAAAAAAAATCAAGTGTAATGACATGGCAACCCTAGAGAAACAGAGGCAAATCCTGCTGTAAACACTGGAGGACTGAGAGCACATCTGTTTCCACCTCTGTTGTTGGGTCTGTCCATTATGCCTTGTGCAAGCCTTTGCTGTAAATTCCACACTCCTCTGAAGAGATGGTTTAGTTGGCTACCAGTAATAACCAAAAAGCCTGATGGAGTCCACAGGAAAAATCCAGTATGGTGTTCTGCAGTAGCTCAAAGCACACTGGGAAAGATTTGTCTCAGAAAAAGTAAGTGTGTCGCACATGAAACCTGCGTTTTGCAATGCAGCTCTGAAATCTGAGTCCAGGTCAGTGACAAATTTCCCTCTGATCCTGCCTCTGACCTTGCTGTTTATCCACGTGTGTAACTGGGCAATCTTAATAAACTTGACACCTTAATGAAACCAAAAGGCAAAAAAATCTCCTGTGCTTCATCAAAAACAGTCTCTGCTTGGCTTTCTGAATGAATTGTTTCAAAACACAGAGTTTAGGCAAACTTCACATGACAGAGACAGTTCTGGCAAGCATCTATCTATATATGTACATATTCCATTAAGGGGATTACAGGATAATATGGGGATTGTACATTTGCAACGAAGGAAGTACCCACTCCAAAGCTCTCCCAAGATGACCAGCAAGAGACTATATGCTTGCTGTGCACACTGTGGTTACATGTTGAACTAACCCAACATTCTTGGCAGTTACATTTTTGTCATGAAGCACCTACAATGCTCTACTCAGCACAATACCAACAACAAATTGATCTTAGTACATTTAACTGGGGGCTATCACATTTGGACCCAAAAGATGAGGGCATAACTTACTTTAGCCTGCAATAGGCATTTTTAAGCTGGTGCAGTTTGGATGGCCAAATGAAGATCCTTGGCTCTCATTGTCATAGTGGAAAGGCCAGCTGCAGCTCAGAGCCTGGCTCTGGAAGTCACCAGCTCTTGCCTGGGGCACTTGGAGCAGCAGGGTCTGCACTTACCACTCACCAGTACCAAGCAGTACTGTCAGATGCTAAAGCAATAAAATGCACTCCAATTTGGCAGAAGTCCAGGCAGGGAGGTGCCTGGGCAGGCAAGCCAGCACCCACAAAAAGCTCTGGGGTGCAGCACTGCCACCAGGAGCCCAGGCAGCCCCACCAGCCTCTCTGCACTTCCATCCATAACCACCTCTCACTTCCAGAGCTCTCTTTCAGAAATGTACTAAAAACGTTTTGTGTTTGGAAATAACAGTTGTCAAACAAACAAAATACTTATCAAGGAAAACACAAGGTATCCTGTGATACTGCTCGACAATGCTCTGAATGCAGCCATTCAGCCTAAATTTTCAACAGCAATTCAAGATATTTGCCTCTATGTCAACCCAAGCTGGGATTTCTCAAGCAAGCCTGCTTTTGAGAAACTATCTGGAAAATCACAGCCCTTTGGAAGCATCTCTAACTGAGCACTTTAAGTCACTGCTCATCTTGGGAAAACTTAAGTCTGCAAAGATGATTATTCTCCCCAGCTTTAATTCCAAGTCCTCATATCTGAGATGCGTCAGTGCCTCTCTGCAAAGCTATTAATAGGTTTCGTTACAGCAACATGATTTTTGTGTCATTTTGTTTAGCATTCATGTAAACTGGAGACTGCATGGCAACTGCTCCAGTGAGGGGAAAAAGCTACTGCATATAAAAGATCAGAATCTCCACCATTCGTAGCCAATAAAGCTGCAGGTTCAGTAGACACACTATGAAATCTAAAAGGGGAAAAGAGGCCAAATTAAACCTTTTGTGCACCCACTCCTTCCCTGATGGAGATCACAGCAAATCAGCTGCAAACATTACTGCTACTCCTACATCCTCCTCTCTCTCTCCTCCCTGACCCTGGGTGATATTTCATATGGCCAAGGGGGAAGCACCAAGAGGCACAGAACATACAGGACCTTTGGGGAGTCAGCAGTAACAGGAAACATAAGGAAACCCAGCATCATGCTTGGAATAATATGGTACAGCTGCAAATATAAGGCAGGTGAATTATAACCTGCAAGCACAGTCCTTGTGATTCTCCTCCTCCCCAGCCCTGCCTGGTGCTCTGCTGTCAGAGACCCTGTGCTTCCACATCCCCTCCATTCTCCTCCCAGTATCCTCCCATTCAGACCACATCACCTTCCTTAGTCTTTTTAACAGAGTTCTCACAAAAATGCACTTGTTTGGACAATGATTAAAGATTTCTCCTTCTGCAAATACCCAAGCCATTCTTGCAAGCAGGCAAAATGCCTGACTGTCAGGCTCTAAAACCCAGGGCACAGCCTTGGCCATCACCTGGAAAGGGTGAATGACATTTCTCCTCTTCCCTGAAATACTGTAACAAAAATAAAAGTAAATACAAATCCAATTCTTTTTCTAAGCAAATTTTGTAGTGGATATTGCAAGGGGCACAAAAACACTCCTATTCACAGAGCTGTTTAACAGGGATTAAGGTGAAGAATATTTCACTCATGCCCTATCTTGTTTAACAGCACAAGTCAAGAGGAAGTTGCTTCCATCAGCCAGACTGTGTAGCAAAGACCCAAATCGTTCAGCCTGCTTTGTAGATCATCATCACATTTTTGCCACTGTTTAAGTCACAGCCTATTTTGCATGAGTATGTTGAACCAGGTATCTGCTAAAGGCACATATGAGGGCTCAAATATGCAGCCCTTTGCTGGGCAGTGCTGCACTACTTCACACTGGCACAGTCAAACTGCTAACGGACAGGTTTTCACAGACAGCAAAGATTGGTCAAGTGAAATTGAAACATACAGGTCTTCCTAGAAGAGGAGTTGATTTAAAGATTATTTCTATCAAAATAGTAGTGCTAGTCAATTTTTGAAATACTATATTTTTAAAAAGCTTCAGAAGCAGCTTATCCAAACCACAATCATTTTTGATAAAGTCTATGAACCAGATCCACCTAAACCCCAAGCAGCACAGGTGACAGGTTTCCCTGCCCTTGCTTGTTATCTCCTAAAGCACATGATATGTCATGAGGCTCTACAGGGAAGTGATTTCTAGGCTGGTTCACTGATACAAATTTAATTTCACATACTTGCTTTCAGAAGTCCACAGAATATTTCATTTTATTAACTCCAGTATAATGGCAGCTGTACTGATTGATTGATCTTAAATTTGTCAAAGCATTGCTCCACCTTCTGGCTCAGGTAAACACTGTAGCTGGCATCTGAAGGAGCAGCTTGCCACAAACAAAACAAAAATGCCTTGTGTCACCAGATCAAAGGTTTTGAAAAGGCATGGGGTTTTAATTTTCATTAGGTACAGGATGAAGAATATAGGTGAGAACAAGACCATTAAAAAACCAAAACATGAACATAGTAACAAAGCCTTTGATAGCAAAAGCTAAAACCAAAGTGGAATCAATCCTCAATCTTTTTATTTTTTAATGAAGCTCTTCTCCCTTTTACTCTTCTCCTTTTTAAAGTATAATATATGATTGGCACAAACTCTCACAATTTTTATCAAGGTCAGTGGATTTATTCCAAATAGCCCCCTTCACTACTCATCAGATATACACACTTGTTCACAGGGCTGGTTAAAAATAAACAGAACAACACACATTTTAAGAACACAAAATCCATGGTTCCCTGGCTTCCCTCATTTTGTTTTTTCTTCTCTTCTTATTTCAGTAAATTGTGACTCTAATCTGAAACTACAATGAGTGTAACAGGCTGGCTCCTGCTGAGCTCAGACTGTGCAAGTCACCGCACTCACAGGTACAGAGCTCTCCTCAGCTAAGGGCACCTGAACCCATGGACACAAACTCTCTTACGGCCATGTGGCCCAAGACTTGCAGCCTAATGGTACCTGGGTGCTCGGGGACCTGCCAAAGGCTCCTGATAATGAAACAAAAGGAAGTACAGCAGTTTGGACTAGCTGAGGACTCCAGCTCAGCTGAACACGGCAGTTTAGCCAGCAGAGAGGTATGACCCCAGCAGTGCCCCCCTTCAGACAGCCCACTTCATCACAGCCTCACAGCCTGCCCTTATCCTACAGGCAAGACTCTAAAGGCAGCTCTCTAAAGGCACCAACATCAGAGCCCAGCTGAAAGACAGCCTGGCCACCCCCTGTGGGAGGACTCTGCAGGTTTTGGCAGCTCTTGCTCTGGATCCCCTGCCATGCTTTGCCCTCCAGGCCCTGAATAACGGCAGGACACGGGAGTTGCCTCTTGCTTCCTATTGCCCGAGGCCCTGCTCACAGCACAGCTCCAAGACATGGCCTGCTCTCCTGCAAAGGCTTTTCCAAGCACTTGGACACAGTGATGGATGGCCACATCAATACCTGCTTTGTTTTGCCTGGAGGAGGATTTCAGGCCATGCTCTGTCTCTCCTGCTTCCCTCCAGCCCAGACATCAGTATCCCAGTCTCCTAATGATGCAAGTAAATGCAAATAAATCAGGTCACTCACTGTAGTGTTTCATCCACGGGGAAACTGCAGTAGGCTCTGCTCAGCTGGCATTTCTGTCTTGAAGGTGCTCAAAGCACTTTACAACTTAGCTCAGATTTGTCCTGTTTGACTTTTTAATATCAACTTGCCCTGCAATTGAAACTCTGAAGTTGCCCTGAAACTCAGGATACTCCAGTTTGATATTTAGGAGTTCAGATGTGAATTCCTGGTGGCTGGTCCTTCAGCCAACTGTCAGCATTAACTTTATAACAAAAGGTAATCTACTGACCTTCTGCTAAGGTCTGATAAACTGCCATAGAAAAAGTGTTTCTTGTGTTAAATGATCTTAAGAACCAGAGGAAGGGACACAACCTCGACTCCCATCTTAAAAATCTGTAGAGCTAATGGGCTCCAAACAAGTGTACTTATCTGAAGGAGCATTAGTAAAGCTCTCAAATTACATTTAGCTAACATGACCAAGAACAGCATCCTTTTCCCCTTGGTAAACAAAGCTGTCTCTTCTTATCGTGGCAAAAGTCAACACACATAGATTATCAGAGAGCCCACTGGCTGAACAATTGGCAGAGAATTTTCTATCCATCCCATTTAAAGAGGGTGGGTATAATAAGTTAAATTCTACTTTTCTTGCTTCTTGCAGTCTTCCCAAAGCTCTGTTCAACACACATCATCTTTCTGAACACTAGAGTAACATCAGCAAATTATCACATCCTTCATTCTCATCTAACACGACATCCTCATTTGCTAGCAGAGAGAAAAGCTTATTTTCCAACTTCTCTTCCCCATACTGCCCCATCATTCACCAGGTGTCTCACTCAGCAATTTTAACAAAGAACCACATTGCTATAGCTACATAATTAATGTAAGTGCATCCTGTTAATTTGGTGATGTTTGTAGTCACAAAGAGCACCACTGTTGGCAGGTCTGTGCTAAGCACAAACCCTATGATCAACACAGGGCCAGAAAGAGCTTAAACCTCTGATGTGTTTGACCACAAATAACATTCACATAAACACAGTTCCTGAGTGTACAACAACTGGATATTACTTGGGAGAAACTCCAGTGGAGGACCTGAAATTCTTCAGTGTAATGAACAGAAGGGATTACCCCAAGGGGGAAAAAAAAAAAAATAGAGAGGTGAAAATGGCATACCAGACCTCTCAAATGCCAAGTGTCCTTCTGTGAAGGGATGTAGAGGGGAAGCTCTGCAGTCCCCAAGGAGGCCCATTCCATGTGCCACAGCACCTGCTGCCCTGTGCAAGTGCAGACAGGCAATCTCCCCTGCATGCCTTTAACTTCCCTGCTCTCAGCATGTCTGTCAAACCAACTTCCAGACAGAATTTTTAGAGCACAGAGGCGCTGACAGCCAAAAGTAGGACTGTGATTTCCCCCGAGTCCTCTTTTAGGTGTTACAAGTAGAATCTGTTACTAACAGATCTTGAAAGGGAATGGCAAAAGGCCAGACTAGCAAGGGATGTTTGGGAAACGAGCATTGCTATTGCATAACACTGAGAAAACTGAGATTGCTATTTACAGAGTGCTTACACTGTAAGATCACAGGAGATTGTGCTTCAGTACTCCCACATAAACAATGGAGATTTTATTGGAACAGGGTTCTCCAAAAATGAAGAAAAAATTCAATACCACACAGGGCATAAAGAAGTGGAAAGCTCCTGTAAGAAAGGACAGTTTTCTCTCCCCATCACAGCATTATCCCAAATAAACTCCTCAGCAGTTTCAGAAGCATCAAACTGCTGGCCCTTCTTGTAGTTCTTGTGATCTGAATCAGTCATAATATCCTTCCTCTTTCACAGAACAACAGACCAGAATAACAGCTATGAGAGCTCATCATCTCTGGAGATGAACAACCACAGGGAATATCCAGTAGGAAAACAGCCAGCATTTCCACAGCCACCCTTTGTTGCCACAGAAGTAACACAAAAAACTAGACAGGAATATCAAAGGCCTCACATTCACTCAAGGAACTGAGAACTGAGGTCCAAACTTGGGACTCTGCCTTGTAGCAGAGCTTCCTTTCAACAACAGGTTTTTATATGAACATTTTTATACATCCCAGGTTTTTGTGGAAGTGTTTAATTAGACAGAAAAATAAAGACTCCTCAGTCCAGCAGGAGAGGTTGCACTCCACAGTCATCAACCACCAACTTCCAGGGCTTCAGCTGAAGGTGACCTCAAGTTGAGCTCTACAATACAGAGAAGGGGACTGTTCTCTGTTTCTCCCACACATCCCTCACACAAATCCAGGCTGTTCTCTCTGATTTCCTAGAGAGGCTCTTCATATACAAACCAAATAAAAAACCTAAAAAGTCTTAGCGAGGATGAATACTGGAGACAAAAGTGGGACTGAGAACAAATCTTTCTCATGGTTTTCCAGCCTCTTTGTGATAACTGTGATAGGTACAAGTCAATAACTAATATGAATCTCTCTGCAGCACATTTGTGAGATAAACATTATTATCCTCTGCAGAGGGATAGGATAGGGCTGAGATAGGTAAGGCACAGGCACAGTCTTAACAACTGCTAGTCCACATAGGGCACTGCAATAAAAGTACAGAGAATCTGGAGGAGAAAAACTGGACCTATGAGGACAGACTGGAACAGTATTTAGGCTAGTTGAGATAAAAGTATAAGGTCCTGAGGAAGGTAATAGTTATCAAATACATAAAAGGCTGCTGCAAAGAAAAAACAAACATTATGGCTTCGAGGTCCTTTGAGGACTGGACAAATAGTAAAGATTTTATTTTTTTCCTGTTTTGAAACTTAGACTAAATATTAGGAAACAAGTTTTAAAGGTAAGCTCAGTTCAACAATACAGGGATTGCCCGGGGAGGCTGCAGAAGCTGCAGAACAGATCAGCACCCTAGAAGGGCATGGACATGCACTAATGCAAACTGATGCTACCTTCAGGCAGCAGCCTGACCTTTTGGTATGCTCTCCAGTGCAAGATTCAAAGATGAATTCCATCCCTTTGGGTAATCAGCAGGAAACTGAACTAGATCTCTAGAGTCCCAGCCTGTCTTTATAACTATGGTGTTGCCCTACCAGCTAACAACCAAGAGCATCTTCCTCCACCTCCAAAGCACGGAACCAGAACGGGTTTCCTGCTACAGTGGCCCAGCTGATAAAACCTGAGCCGGCACAAAGGGAATAAGCATTTACATTTACATTACAGTTGCAATCAACTTGCAGCACAACAGGCTGACAGGACCAATAGAGCTCAACTCAGGCAAGATTTCAACTCAGGCAAGATTTAATGCCGAGGTACAAGGTACATCCTCATTTCTCCAACATCAATCACCTCTGCCAGATCTGCCTGGCTGATACCTATGGACAGCAATATGAAGGAGTCTTTGGAAAAAGAGATTAGGCTAGTTACTCATTTTGTTGTCATTCTGCCACCCTTCGAATTCTTGTGCACTTTATCTTTGAGGGCAAACTCTGAAGCAGATCAAACACATAGGGAAAACAAAGCCATACCTGATTAAAGCTTATTTTTAAGGAAGACACAAGGACTCCAAATACAGGCTTCATGTTTTTTGGGTAAGATGTTAAGTTGCTTATTATTTCCATATGTTTTGCTTAGCTTTTGCGTTTTGATCAACTTAGATGATTTCTTTTTTCCCTTTCTAGTTTTCTTGCCGGGGTTGGCACTCTGTGAGCAGTGAGAACATTGCAAGTAATAGTTAAGTAAAAAAGATTCTTCAACCAGAGAAACCAAGGATGAAAAAAGCTCTTTGTGTCAATAAATTTATCATAGATTCAAGATGAACAGGATTATTTACTTAATGGACACATACGACAGCCCACGCACAGAGACTTCTACTGAGGCAACCTATTCTCTCCATCTTCATCCCCCCTTTGGAAACTCTGTCATTTCAGTACCCACACACACACAAAAAGATCAGTCCAAATGGCACCACAGGATTTTTGTGGGAGTAATGTACGAGTCCTTTTTTTAGCCTGTAAAGCTCTGAACATGAGTACTTGAAAATACCTCCAGGTGAGCACTCTGGAGCAGAGAGCTCCTGGACATCACACCCGCAGCATTTCCCTAAAAGCCAGCAGAGTACAGAGGCACTGCAACATTAGCTGGGGCTTGCCAGGAAAATATCCTGAAGCTCCAGTTTTTGCTAGAGGAGATAGAGCCTCCTGCCTATTCTGCCAGCCAGGAATGTCACAGGACACAGTTCCTTCTGGTAAGAGGTTCTCCTCTTGCTCCATCTTTCCTAATCTCTGGCCACACACTCAAAACATCCAGTCCCAAAGGCCACAGGTCTGTTACACAACCTGCAGCCAAGGCCCCCAACTCTTTGCTTCAATATTTTAGCAGGCTTTCCCACTTATAAGTTTCCTGAAAGTGAGGATGGATTAGTGGAACCCAGAGTTGTTTTCCTCGCTTCCTGAAGATCTTCGCCCCCTCATTGCAATGGTGAGAAAGGGTGAGTGAATTAGCGCATCTGTCCTTCACTGACCTCCCCTGTCTTTGTGCCTGGGAAGCAGCACAGAAGTGTGCAAGGCACTGGGAAGGACTGGGAGCATTAAGTGATGCTGAGATGACAGATTAGCTCAGAGGACTGACAACTAATGAGGCCTGGTAGCTTCCAGCACTTTCCATTGCCCGCTATCGACCAAACGATCCCTGCTCCTGCCCACTGTGGACAATCAGTGCGTCACTCCCAGAAATAGAAGCTCATCCTGCACTGATACACTGACCTAATATTTTCTAATAGTTACAAGACCAGACTTTGTGTTCTTTAGTCAAAAGTCAGTTGCTGCCCAAAGTGTATTATTTAAAAGGAAATCAATGATGTTTAAGTTTCTGAGCAAATGGATGGGTGTGCTTGCCTTAGCAGTGGCAGAAGGAGCACAGTGGCTCTGCACAGCAGGAAGACAGGAGAAACACTATTTACTCAGTCACAAAGAAAGCCATTCAGCCATACTGTATTCAGTGTAACAGCACATGAAATGGAGGCCAGACCTTAAGACTCCACACTTTGTCCAACAAAGTGAACAGAAATTTAGAGTTTTTATCTATTTCACAGAGATTGCAGGTTTAATATACACATTCACACAATAAATTAGAAGATGGGGCCAAGCAAGAACTTACTGTTCCCTTAAGAGAAAGTAGTTTGATGTCTTAAGGCAGGTTTTTATCTCACACTAGAGCTCACTCCAGGCAGAAACAAACAACCCTAGTGAGGGGCACTGGCACTTCATGCCAGTCACATAAAACCCCTTCACAAGGGAAGACAGACAGGGTCATGCTACATAACACAAATTAAAAAACAGCTCATTTTGATGGGTAATTGTTTAATCTCTGTACCATGTAGTGTCAGAAAGCCAAAGCAGACTTCCCAGGGATGAAGAGCTTTATTTCAGTTAGCATATTTACAGTGAAAATTATTAAGTTCTTGTTTGGAGAATGAAAAAAAATCAAACAAATCCACAGCATCTTTGAAGTCCACTTTGAACAACAACTGCATCATTATCTAAGATGCAGAACATCATATTCTTCAAGTTTTGAAAGACTCAACACCACAGGACAAACCCCAGCAATGTTTCAACTGGAATTTTGTCCCTCAGGTAAAGTGAATATTTACCAATACAATCCAGGAAGATACAAAAAATCACTTACCACGTACAAGTAGTCTGGAGTTTTGCTGCAGGCAACAGGTCAGCTGTCGACTCAGCAACATTGATGCCATTTTATCTTTTCTTTACTCAAAAAGACTCGATCTTGAGAGATTTCTTTCCGGTTGATGTTCTAAAAAAAAAAAAAAAAGAAAAAAGAAAAGCAAACACTTACTCATGTCCCTATGGATGCAGTCACTATTACTGTGCTATTCATTTCCATTCCTCCTTTCACTAATTTCAGTACTAAGAAACTGAGAGCATGCTTTGATGGATTATTGCTGACATAAAGAGGAGTCTCATGATTGAGCCCCAAGTCTGATGCTTGGCTTGTCCTGCTGAGGCAAATGACTTCTAGGCTAAAGCTGTATCTCTCAGCTTCAGCAGGGCCAGGAGGTAAAGACCAATACCTATTTTCCCTTGCTCTTCCTCCCTATTTTCTCTCTGTATGCAGACTGCATTAAACTTAAAAAGTTGCTTCCAGTCGGTCTCTCGAGCCAAAGCTGGTGTTTAAATTTGATTTAAGTTTATGAGAAAAATCTCATCTAATACAAAAGACAGCAGGACAAGCATTAGGAAATAAAAGAAAATCAATTCCCTGAAAAAACAGTTTTTACCAATTAATCACACCTCTGTGAAGAAAGACTACGAGAGCTGGGATTGTTCAGCCTGAAGAAGGCTCAGGCTGCACCCAATGAATGTGTAGGAAATACCTGATGGAAGGGAGCAAAGAAGGATCTTCTCAGTGGTGTCCAGTAATGGGATAAGGGGCGATAGGCACAAAGTGAAATACTGTGAGCTCCATCTAAACACAGGAAAACCCTGGACAGGCCACCCAGGGGAGGTGTGGAATCACCACGCTTGGAGATATTAACAACCCAAGTGGACATGGTCCAGAGCAGCCTGAGGTGTCACTGTTTGAGCAGAGGGCTGCAGTAGATGACCCCCCTCAGCTCCCTTCCTGCCTCAACTGTTCTGTGATTGTTCCTCACTGAGTTACATATAAATGACCGTGGGAAGTCAAGCAGCATAAATGATAACATGACTCCTTTTTCACTCTGGATCACCTATGCAGAAAGCCTGGCTGGAAGTCATAGAAGATAAAACAGATCATTGAATTATTGTCCAGGACACAGGTTAAATTCAAACTTTACACTCATCAGCATGGCCCCTTGTGTTCTGTGTTGGACACTAGAGCTCTTTGCCTGGCATTTTCTCCTCACTGGATGTCCCTCTGCCCCAGTGCCACCATCTGACAGCAGTGGACCGAGGCTTACAGTCTAAACAAAATGTGACAATTATCCATAAACCTCCTGGAAAGAAGTCTATTTAACAGAGTGGAGCTGATCTTCCTGTAGAAAGAGATCACAGCTTACTGCTTGCATCACTTCCGTGCCATCAATAAAACATGCCAGCAGATGTTCATGACTAGATGCAGGGAAGCAGCTGATATATTGCTACCATGATAAGCAGTATCTCTTACTCAGCAATAAAATATCAGAAATTTAATTTCTGTATTGCCTTTAGGTAAAATACTATTTGTTTTCCTTCACAGTTACTTTTCCCAAATAGATAAAACAAAAAACTTTTTGCCTACAGAGATCTATTAATTTGTGGACCTATTAATGCTCTGATACAAAATCAATTCCTTGTGCCTTCCCAGACAATTGACAGAGTACTTTGTTTACTTAGTTTGCTCTGACTTCAAGTTAAAATTCAAGGTATTTTGAAATGTGTCAATATGAGCAAACACTTGCACAACTGAGCATGCTGAAAAAGGTAGAGTAGCTTCCTAAGGTTTTGTGTCAGAAGTGTAGAGGGAACTAGTTAATTTCTTTCAGAAATTAGTAACTTACTTATAGACAAAATGGATTTATTTTTTATCTCTCAGCTTCTTTCTATAATAATAATCATCATCATCAATGTGTAAAAAAATAGCCCAACACCACAGATTTCTTATCTCATGACCATCCTCTAGCAAAAACCAAATGCCAGTCTACATGAGAAACAGCTGTAAAAGGTTGAATCAACCCAGCACCTCTCACAATGATTAACCACTTTGATTGATGTCCTCTGCTCAGAGAGATTTATCTCACATTCCTTCCTTAAGTTTGCCCTGCAAAGTGTTACTTTTTAAGAGTCTCTATAAGCCTGTTAAAAGCTCAGGTTAACTCAGCTTTGCAGGAACTCACAAACGGAGCAGTGCAAACGTACTTGGCAACACACCAAGGTTCACTGCATTGTTCTTATCCCCTTCAGTCACCTCCTGTGGGAGTTTTGCTGCCCACTGCCTAACCTTCCTTTTCACAATGATGAGATGCTTCTTCACACACAAATCAAACAAACCTCGCAGTCTCACTACATGGTTGTGTCCACCACTGCCCAGGTTTCCCTTCAGCAGTATCTCCTCTTCCTTCCCCAGGTGCACCACACCTATAACTGCTCCCAGAATGCTATTTATGTTTTACTTATATTAACTGTTTATCTTAAGTCCTTTAATAGTTCAACTACAATATTTATTAGAGGTTGAAAAGTATAATTGGAAATGATACTGGCTTTCTGAAATACTCTTAGAAAGAAATTATTGCAAGAGGTTTAAAAATAAAGTAGCTTAGCCCTAATTTTCCTTGACAGTTCTTATATAAAAAGTTATAATGTTTTCTAGTCCAGAGTCAGAATAAATCATGTAATATCACATGTGAGTATAACTAAACCCAACATCTTTTCCATCTCCATTAAGCACACCAACTCTCACAGGGGATCAGCTGATGTGATCGGTATCTTTGTCAAAGGACGCGTTATTCAGTTATCACAACAACCAATTAAATTTTGCCTTCATAACCCATCTCCTGATCAATTCCCACTGGCCCAGCCTGTTCCAGCCCTGCAAGCAGCAATAGCACAGTTTGCAAGCCAGCAGAGATCAGCTCTCCTGCACATGCCAGCACCGCAGCGATGCCACACTCCATCCCCGCTGCTGCTCCGGAGCCACTGCGGGCAGCTGCAGAGTCTGTGACATCCAGGCAAAACACTGCCACCCACTTCAGAGATCAGGCTGGAGAGCAGCTGTGAATGGCCTCAGACCTTGAAGATGAGAGATCTTTCCAGAAGGAGATTCATAAATCTTCCCTAAATATTTTTCCTCCAATGGCAACTGTCTGAGCCAGAAAAGGCCATTGGTGCAGATGACTGCACAGGATAGCTATTCTGAAGGGAATGCTCAGTACCTTAATTTTGCAAATATATTTTGTAAAATTACATACATTGCATAAACACATGCACTGGGAAATAGTTTAAGTCATAGTTACATTCTTCGAGTAGGAAGAATTATTTTCAGAGCTCAGTCCAGTTTATGAAGGACATGAAACATAAGGATACACAGGTTTTTTTAAATATATGCTGTGAAATTGGATGTATTTTTTCAAACAACAGCTGTTAAATTTCTGTACCGAGTGATTATTTCTGACAGATAAAACTAGTTACTAGGAATGACAACAGCAGCAGCAGCAACCTACTGTGAGCACATAAAGATGCACTGTTTCCATGCACAAACAAAATTATGTTTCTCTGGGAGAAAATCCTGGAAAAACTTTAAAAAAGGAGGAGGTTGATCCAGATACAAGAGTGAAAATATACAAACTAGGAGTTTGTGCAGCAATCTCACTCTCTAGCAGAGAAGCTAATGCAGCATGACAGCCTGTTCCAGGCTGCAGCTTGCAGAAACCTGCCTGGGAAAGCATCCTCAGATGCCAAGATAAAGGCAAACAGAGACACGGGAAGGCAGGGAGGACAAGTCAGCTCTGCAGATTTGCCTCTCTTGAAACTCGTGCCAAAGACACAGAAGCCTGTTTGAAATTCATGGGGGCACATTCATCTGTGCCTCAGCTGCTCCAAACCCATTTACTCAGGAACAATTAAGTGGTTTAGAAACAACAGCACAAGCTGCACGGGGCAATTACTGCACAAGGCATCACAAAGTGGATTTGGGGAGAGGGAGAGCAGGGACCTAAAGGCAAAATCATTACTATTTTTACTGTTTTCCTTTGCTTGACTCTTCTAGGATGTACAGCAAGGGTATAATCATGTTATGCATTAATTGTTGTGAAATTTAAAACATCTCTAAGTATTTCCTGCTCCCATTTGCTTGGATCCATCTGGATGTGCACCCAGCACAAGGCTTTCTGGGGTTGTGAGCTGCTGCAGCAGCCCCTGTCCCAGAGCTCTGCTGTCTCTCAGTGGCGAAGGACACTCTTTCCACACCCAGCCTGCCCTGGCATGCTGAAGGTGAGCTGGCACAGATGGTTTGCAAGGAGGGTGTCACTTGAAGAGGTGAGAAGGCTCTTCAGTTCTCAGCTCAGTGTGCTTTGACACGGCACTTTCTGCATCTGTCTTGTAACAGTGGAAGAAACTGAGAGACCAAGTCAGCAGTGGTTCCTGTGACTAAAACAAAAGGACAATGTTGGAAAGTCAAGCAGTACTCAAGTAGCCATGCTGGAATTGCTGAAGAGGGGCAAGTGTTCATGAGCAAGCATCTTTAATGACTTAGGTGATGCAGCTGAAGTACTTTACTTCTAAAAACAGCTCAAGAAAACCCTAGCATCTGGAAAAGGCACACAATTTCCAAAGGAATACGAGTGAGGTGGAAGAGAGTCGATGCTGTCATTCATTAAGCATAATCATGTCCTTTCCTTAGTCTGCATTTGAGGAATAATAGGGCAATGTAATGTCATCATGATATCTGCATAAAAAGATTCAATGTGCACAGTACTCACTGTTTGAAAATGCCCACCCTCCTTTGGGGAGATGGGGAATGTCCACATCAGATAGATCAAAGCAGAAAAAAAATGGAATGAGTTCACCAGTTGTTATTGACAGAGCACAGGGTGACGTGAGAAATCCTGACTTACTGCTTTAGCCAATTAAATGTAGTAAACAACTGTATTGTTGGCCACAAACAACAACGTAAATAAAGAGGCCTGCTTAGCATGGTGATGTATTTAACTGCAATTCACTTGGTCTCAGGAGTAGAGTTAAGAGTTCAACATAGACTATGCAGTTATGAAAGCCTGAGTGCACACAATGAATACAACAGGTCCTTTTACTTCAACAGGGCTTTTTTCCAAGGTATAGCTCTGTAACAAATTTGAGTTAGATTATAACAAACAGCACTTGCAGGAGAAGTTTGTAAGAGTAGCACCAAGAATTTCTAGTTGTAACTCGACCAAAGCTCTCTTAAATCATCATGGGAATAGACAAGTCCTGTTAAGAGGGGATTGCAAGACAATTTACATCTAGTGTTCATGTAAGGCTGGCATTAGATTTTTCCATGCAGTACCTACACAAACCCAGCACAAACCAGAGCTGAAACCCTCTTCAAGACTTCAAGAAGAGCAGTACCTGGCACCATCCTCATGAGAGGGAAAGAAAGAAGCTGCTCCTCCCTGACCCTGACCAACCAAAGGCCACAGCCTGGTGAGCCTGTGATTGCAGTGCAGAGCTCACCAAGGAGCACCAGCAATGAAAAAAACGACAGCGACCTGGAAATGGAAACATGTACCTACCACCAATATGGATTTTGCCAGAAAACACTTTACAAGCTGACAGGCTGTTTATTAGTGCCTCTAATAATCTTAATGGCTTTGTGTAGAACAGGATGTAATTGGAAACTCCACCACTGTACTTCAGTTGTCAAGGACACAGTTGTCATAGTTACAAGTAAAGCTCAAGTGTCGGTTACTCAAGGTTGCCCATTTACTTCTTGACACCAACAGGATTGGACACTCCCCCTGGTCTTCAGAAGAGCAGAAATGGGGAAAGTGATTTTGTCCTTCCAGTCTTGACAAAACATTAAATATTGCATACAGAAGCATAATAAACTGGGGGTCATGCACAGCTCCTTTCTCTCACTCCACGTGTAGCTGGCATTCAAGTGAGTCTCTTCTGTGCACTGCAGCAAAAGCCAAAACTAAGATGCACAAACCCCTCACACCTACAGCTTGTTACCACTGTCCAGTACCCACCACGACACCGCAATCCCTGTCTGCCTCATGGAACCCACAATCAGGTCAGGGCCAAAACAGCAGCAAAGCCAGAACACAAATCTTCGGTCCTTCCATCAGTTTTAAAACTCATTTACAATCAGAAGAGTCATTACATTCATGTGTCCAGGTTCTCCTCCTCAGGTGTTCTCTAGGCAGAATTTGGTGGTTTAATATGAATACATAGTTTTTTCTTCCAAATAATAACAATTAAAAAAGAGAATCTTTCTGCTGTTGTCTCTCTTTTTCTCTCTCCAACAAATATTTGGCCAAGGAAAGATCAATGAATATGAACAGGTAGGTATATTGTGACTATGGCACACTAGGATTCAGGTGACCCACTAAACTTCTGAGCAGCTCATTTTTGATTTAAGAACCATTGGAACATCTAAGGCTGGATGAGATGTGGCTATACCTTCCCTGTGAAAGAAATATATTGTCTCAGGAAAAGAAAAAATGGGACTGAAAAAGCACCTGTTATAAACTGGGCAAGTTTTAGACACAAAGCCAAAAATACCTACATAAATAGCATAATGGTACATAAATGCTGGTAAAAACCAAGGACAACTAAACTTATGTTAGCTGAAAAATTCTACACATTTTTAGTAATTTCTTAATAGCTTCGCCTGGAAAAATCTGTACTTTGATACTTCATCAAACTGTACCAGTGAGCTACACACAAGAACCTCTTTTCGAGCCTGCATATTTTGAACCATTATTTTAAATGCAACAACAGATGGCAACAACCAATATCCAAACCATGCCTGTTCATTTCCACATATTCCCCACACCAAAACAGACCAGCTCTCAGTGGGTTAAATGAGCACAGCTGTGCTTTTCAGATTAGTTGCTCCACAAGCCTTCTGTAGCTTTGAAAAAAATAAAGTATTGCAAAATACCCCCAAGTGGAATTTCCAAGGTAATGGTTATATTCCTTGTAAGATTTTATTCCTCAGCATCCTACCACTGCTTCGTCAGAAGTCAGGAAAATAGATAGATAGCATCGAGTAAAAGCACAATTTATTTTTCTGTCCTAAGCCATGAAATCTGTCAGCTGGAGGCAGGCTGCTCCAAACCAAGGGAAATGTCTTAAGCCGGAGCGAGTGATCTAGCTGCTCAAGGTGACCCCCACTCCAGCTGAGGACAAGTACAGCAGATGCACGCGGGAGATTCCTTCCAAGGGGGTCCAGCAAACGAACACGAATAGCTACCCATATGTACCCACGAGAAGGACACTGCACCCCCACTCACAACTGCACACACACGGAGACACACATTCCCCTCTGGCCGGACCCGGACCGCACACGGCAAAGGCACTTACAGGGCTGGGATGCGGAGTGCCCGCAGCCCGCTGTGCTGGGCAGCGCTGCTCCCTCCTTAGCTCAGCGCAGGCGGCTGCCGGCCCCGCTGGGCAGCAATGCCATCGCTGCCCGCTTCTTGCAGCGCCCGCCCGCCACTGCCGGCGAGCACGGGCATCACCCAGAGGGAGCCCTGAGCCGCAGCCCTGCAGCGGAGCTGCGGGGGATGCCCCACTTAATGAAGGTTAATGAATCCAGCTCCTGCAGGATTACAGCTCCTGCTCAGCCAAAGCCAGCGGAGAGCAGCACACGACTCGCCTCAAACCCGGCGCATCTGGCTCTGGCACCGGGGTGTAGCCCATCGGCTCCGACCCCTGGGAGTCTGAGTTCACCTGAAAGCCTCCTCGGCAGGTTTCTGAAAACAAATTCCGAGATGGAGAGCTAGGCTGCATTAACGTTTGAAATGGCTCCTTAGTTTTCTACAGTCGTGGAAGTTGAAGAACAGGTTTTGTCCCTAAACCCTTTCCATTTTACTAGTTTGCAAATATCCCGAGGGTGACACCCGGGCACACGACTGTCATAAAATAACCACGCTTTGGTTCATTCCCTTCAGGTGGTGTGCAGGCAGTACAACCAGCACACATCCCAACGCCACCTCCTGCCGCACACTGATGGAGACGGGAGCTGGGGAGACGCAGATACCCACAGAGAATACCAGCAGCATCCCTTCAGGAACAGGGACTCAGGGAAAGCAAGCACAGGGTGCCATGGCCGAGGCTGGGATGCCATGGCCAGGTTGCCATGGTGCCGGGGGGGAAGAGGGAAGATGCGCCAGAGCGCAGCAAAAGGCTGAGCCGCTTCAGATTTAAATCCTTGTGACAGCGTTTCGGCCGAGCCACTGCACGGTTGCTGTGGCAACCGCCGAGTGAAAAATCACAGAGGAAATCTGTAATTATTACAAGGGAGGTGGTGACTTACCCCCTTCAGTAATCAGGGCACTAAAACAGCTCGAGCAGAGGAGGAGGAGCTCTGTGCCCCCCAACAGGCAGGGCTGCACTGCAGCGGGATCCGAGCGGGGGGTCCTGCATTAGGCTCCATCTCCCGTGGCTCCAGCTGTGGGATGTGACATTAGGGCAGGAGGCCTTCCCGAGCACGGGGTCAGGAGCCTGCCTGAGGGGCTGTGACTGTGCTGCAAGGGGGGAGATGAGGGAGCGTCAGAGTGAACCCCAGACTTGTGCTGCCTGGTTCAGCACGAGCAAAGTCAAGTGCCAGGAAGGGTCTAAGACAGGCAGAGGCAAGGACAGAGATCAGAAGCAAGTGACAAAGATGGAAGATGCAATGGTTACAGGAAGAAGGTAAAGTTCCTGGCAGTTGAGTGACTCCAGTTTGTGCTGCTAGTACACACTTTCTTCTTCCCCTTCTCTGAGAGCAGCTGCAGTTGTTTGGTTGGGGTGGATGTTGTGGTGGTTACTGTGCTAGCACAGGAATGATGAAGGATTGCTGGCAGACCAGACACACTCTGCAGTCTCTGCATTGTAACATTACATGACATAGGTAATTCACAGACTGACAGATGTGATGACAGCATCCACACAACCATTCTACATCAGTTGCAGAAGGACAAGTTTTGAAACCACCATGTTGTTCTCCAAGTTTTTCTACATGAAATGAACAATTGATCACCATCTAGACAAACTGCCAAGGAAAACGCTGCCAACACTAACAAGGAAGAGAATAATTCATGGCTAATCCATGGTTTCCTTCTTCCCTGTAAGATTATAGGTTGGGATCCCATGTGAGTACTAGCAACTGCCAAGAGAGCAGCCCAGACTGCAGTTGTTTATAAGACAGATCCCATACTACTCCTTAGTATTAAGCTGTTGATTTGATTCAAAATAATTAATAATTTAAAATCTGTTACTAATTATATACACAGACATATTTTTAAACTGGCCTGTATTGGTTACCAGTCAGCAGAACAAACTGCTGGCTCTAAACTGCACCTGTCAATCAGCTAATCTACAAAAGAAAGTTCAATAATTGTACTGACTGATGGTTAATGCAGGGAGACATCACAAAGCAGGGTGAAAAGACTGAGAGAAGTTGTAGGTACTTACACTCACTTTCTATAAAACACTGGATTCAATAGCAGTGTCTTGTATCAGTGATTTATTATTACACTTGTCCAGGGAATGATCAGGATTACAGATCCTAAGGATGCATTCTAGGGAGGCTGAGGTATGACAAAGAAATTTTTGTGCCTCTGCAGAATGCTGCTTTAGATGATGTGAGGCTAAACCCATTAAACAAAATTATGTTGGATGAAAAGCATTTCTTACTGCTAAGTGCTAACAATTTATGTGGCAACATCATCTAGAGACTCCAGTCAGCAACATGCCCTGTCATGCTAAGCCATGTCGAGTCCAACTGCTTGGAAACTCATTCCCCAGAGCGACAGTAATTCAGTTGCAGACTTTTATTTATAGTGGATTTTTTTTTTTGCTTTAACCCTTGCATCAAACGGCTCAACACTGAACTGTCACTTCTTAGACAGAGTCTAAGATCTTTTCCAGACCCTCTGCTCCCAGCACAGCCCCGCCATATCCATAATTACCTTGTCTGGCAGGCTGGATGCACAAAGAGGATGACAATGACTCTGTGCAAGTCCTGTTGCAGGGCAGAAAAACTTACAAGTCCCATGTCAGTGATTCCAAACAACTATAATTACCAAAAACTTATTGAAGATATATTAAAAACGTGCAGTTAACAAAACTGTGGATTGTTTTAAAAAAAAACAAACTATGGACTTCCACTTGATTTAACCAAGAGAACACTGGTAATGAGATCTAGTTGAACAGCCTGCCATGAGAAAAGATGTGGCCAACCACCCACAGTAAATACACCTCCTGCACTGATATGCAGCTGTGAAAGGAAGACTTGTTATTTTCTAACAGTGAAAGATCATGTAATCTTCAGCTTCACCAGAGCCAAAAGCATGACTTCCCACTGTTAGATGTATTTTTCTGTATCAATACTACATATATCCTTCTGAAATACATTATGATGCTACAAGGCAAAATGGGGATAAGATTCTGGCCAGGGCGGTCCACAAGGCCAAGTAAAAGCACAGGGTTAGTATAAAGGTTATTTTATACAGAAAATATTAGAGGGCTTAACTATGTTATCAACTGCTCCATTTCACTGCAAATGATGGCAAATTCCTCCAGAAACAACTCTACAGCACTCCTCAGCCCCTGCCTCACACTTCAGAAAGTTTCTGCTAAATTTTGTTAGGAAAACCAAAGCATTTCAAACAGCACAGCTCCAGTACTGAAGGAAAATTCAGTATCCAGAAATAGCAGCTCCAGGGTAGAGACAAGATGTCAAAATCCTAAATGTCATGCACTCCTGAAAGAAAGAGGAACAAAACACATTAGTAACACAAAGCAGAGGGCAAAACACACCAGGATACTCAGCACCAAGTCCTAGTCTTCTTCAGAAAACAGAAATGCCACAATACTCAACAGCAGGGTCTCAGGACCCCTCTTAGGGGTTTGTCATGTTTGGGGAAAGAACAAAGCACAAACCAGAGTGTCAGATCAACTTTTAGGTACTGTGAGCAGTAATTATTAGGTTTGCTTTAAAATATATTTAAATATATTTAAAAGTATTTCTCTGCATTTGGAAGGAAACATAAAGAGAGACTATATAAATGTGGAGCTCAAGTTAATTATAAAAATCTGAGCAAATGATTTGCAGGCAGAAGGATAAGAATCTTTTTTTGGCCAAAGAGGATTACCATGAAGGGCAAAAGAGAAAATAAAAGGGACAACTGGGATTGCTTATTTTGCAGGAAACTCAGCACACTGAAGCCTTTCCAGCTTTTGGCTGGTCAGAAGACTGCTTCCTACCCTAGCATGTCCAATAACAATACTCAGGGTACAGAGGTAATTTTTATTCTGTGAAAGAAGCAAAAAGCCTCATGATCAGAGTGGAATTCACTACAATCAATATCACTGACTCCATAGATTTCATTTGCTGGGCAGATGCTCAGTTTAAAAAAGTCAAAGGCTGTGTGTGTGCAAGGTCACACCTGAACTGCACCTGCACTACTCACTAACCAGGAAATGGTATCACTTACATGGACACAGGAAGAGGGGGATCACCTCCCTCTGTTCTTCAGATGCCAACTGCTTTAGTTCCTATTAAACATGAGAACTTCACATTCAGAAGACAGAGAAGGAAAAGGATATAGGAATTAAGCACAATTTCTATGAAATTCTACTCTTCAAAAGTTCTATTATTGCCTTTTTGTTCAGGCAATAGGTAAAAACAGCAGTCGGACAGTTTTCAAAACAGTTTAGGAAACAGATATATACACAGTGTTAAAAAGACTCTGACTAAATTCCCTAGTATGTTTAGAAAATTATTTTTGGGCTCCAGATGGAGAAAGAAACTAGTGCCAATCTGATTCAGCAAGATACATATTTCTCAAGTGGTCCCTCTTACTACACTGGGCCCATTCACAAAACTAGAGTTGTGAATGACCCAAAGCACTCTGGTGAATTAAAGGCAAGATAGAAAAACTGGTAACTGGAAGACTCACTGAAAGTTATCAAAATTTGAAGGTTACACACTAAGGAAAAATCCACAAGGCTGCTGCATAAACTGTGCTTATATACTCCTTACATACTGTCTGTTTGATGAAACAAATGAATCTGCTGCTTTACAACTTCTCACACAAATAGTAAATACCTGGACATAAAAATCTGAGGGGATAAATTGGAGCTTCCTAAATGTGCTAATGGCTAATCTCAGTGGTGAAGTACACCACTGTACCATTGAGGTGCATCTCTTCTGCACCCTCTACTCTCACAGTAACACTGTGAGAGTCATACAAGTCACACAAGCCATGAATCACACCACAGTGAAGACTCTGTGTGCCACATTTAGGCAGTTAAAAAGCTTGGGCAGATTTTGGAAGGCTCTTAGATCTGGATAAATCTTTAGAACAAAGTTCTACCACAAGTTGAGCAACTCCAACATAGCTGCTGAGGTGAGAAAAGAGGAATCTGGAACCAAGGGAATCCTTGTATAAATGATGCTCAGGGAGGCTGCACAAACTAGGAATGGGAACAGAAACCCAGGATATTATGCCAGTTGCTTCTGGAATCACAGAAGATACTCACTGGTTCCATTCCGTAAAGAAAAAGGCTCACTGGGCTGGAACTAGAGACACACTAAGACCAGGAAAGGAAAACAACTTCTTTTTAAAGATTTTGGGAGAGAACCTTTAGTCTCTGCAACAGAGACTATTCTCTTGCACTCACACTCCAAACATGTTTTGAAAGCTGGTGAGAAGTACCCAAAGCCAGTGTTCATGTCACCATCTACTTGTGTCAGTGCCATACACCTCACCTCCTGCACCAGCATTTTAAGCAGCTCAGTGCTGTTTCTGCACATTTTCACAGGCCAAAGAGAGCCACTGGACATCCCTCAGCTCCACAAATATCCCAAGAAGCACATCCATGTGTGCTGCAAGGAATTATCTTTTGGCTGTAAAGATGGGTATGAATTAACTCAGCTGGCAATACTACCACCTTCAGCATGGTGGGACAGGTAAGAGATGGTGTTTTCTGACAAATAAACACAAAAATGCTGGAAAAAGGGCAGAGAAAAGCAGGTTAATGTAAGCTGTGCAGTGGCATGAGGCAGCAGCTACCCTCCTTTCTGGTACTGTCAGACAAGCCTGCCTCTGTAATGACAATGCTGCCACAAAGGCACTAATAAACACTAAGAATAGCTGCTGAATTAAAAGAAGACCAAGGACAGTCTATTGCTGGTGTAATTTTAAGCAGCTCCCCGAAGTTACTGTAGGATGAATACAATCAGTATGGAATAAGGAGCTAGTAGTTAAATAAATAAACAAGCTGTTTAACCTAACAAAAACCTCTTGTAAGGGTAGCTCATGAAAGTAAGCAGCACTAGCACAACGGGACAGGGAGAGCTTCCCTTCAGAGCACTGCCCTCCCTAGTACTTAACCTCTCCCTCTCAAGAGAGCACTGTCATGGCTCAGAAAAATGGCAAATTTTTCTTCTCCTTCATAATATCAGGGTTTCACCAAATAGATGAAACTGCAGGATTTATCAGCAGCCAGGTAATTCTTTATAGAAGACACTACATCATGTGCATTGTCAGCCTTCAGGACACAGTGTCAGTATTATCTTAAACAGCCCCTTTTCCCTTTTTATGTTAACTAGTGACAGTAGTTGAAAGAGATAATCAGAGGTTGGAGTTTTGCAACAGATGATAGAAATGTGGCTGGAAGCCTGAAAATCTTGCTTACCAGCCAGAGCAGAGGATCAGTTATGCAAGGCTGCATGTGGATTTTGACCAGCTGTAACAAACTGTTCCTATCTCCTCTCTTTTCTGTTTGGAACAATAACACTGGAGCTGTGAGCCATTTCCTATCATTTATCAGATCACTCTGGAAGCTGATTTTCTCTGCCTATTTTCTGAAAGAAAAAAATACAAAAAATTGCACTTTATGCAAGCATTGCATCCAGAAATGTACGGTGTGACACCACCAACCTTGGATTTGCAGGGATAGTAGCACCTTCTTTGCCTCTTTTCTGAAGAACTCCACTTTCAGCCAGCTCTCCTGTCACCTGCATGTCTCCTGTCACCAGAGAGATTCCCAGTTTGGAGAAGAAACACCATCAAACCCTTCATGGCGACCAATGTAATCACAAGTTCAGCTTGGGGAAAACAAGGTTCACCAGTGAAAGGCAACAACTAAGCAGTGTGAGGAAGGCAAGATCCATCCAGAGTACCACCACACTTGTTGAAACATCACCTACTCATGGAACCCATGCTCATCATCAGTCCTACCATTTTGATCAAACGAAGCCCCACTACAGCAAAATCTGCAGAGAAGTAAACCAACAAACTCTAAACTCATGCACAAGCTGGCAAAGGTCCAATTTTTATGAATAAATTAACAGCAGGAATCTTACAGCCTCTATCAGAAGAGGTGTTTTCCAATCATCTTCTTGGCCAAGGAAAAAAGAAGTATTATTGGTGAGAAATAAAGCAAGTAGGAACTGATCTCTTGTTACTGCTAAAAGGAACTGGCATTTCGGATTTCATTATTGAAAGAAAAAAAAGAACAACATTTGTCAGCTGTAGTTATTGCAACACACAGATTGTTGCTGGAGTCACTGAAGTCCTTCCCAGCCAAAGCCCCATAACATCATGAATCCAGCCCCTAGCACTGTCTATCGTTGTCTTCATTTGCCTCTATCCCCTCCCTTTGCAGCACTAACGGGACCTTCTTTTGTTTGTCTTCATCTGTTTTTCACAAAGCAGAAGCATCACGTTACAGCAGCTACAGCAGCCCCTTACAAAACCCACAGCCCAAACCATGGAACAAATGGAAGGTTTTCACCCCCATAACTCATTACCTGGTAAAACTGCCCTGAAAACAAGGAATGTGGAGCTCATCTGAGCCAAGCTCATCCTCTGCTTTCCTACCTCCACCAGCACAGTCTGATTGTGTAATCCTATTTCTCTCACCAGGACGCTGCATTGCAGCAATAGCTGTGGAGCAAAAAACAAGGTTGGCTTTAGACTGGAGCTGAGAACACAGCAGTGAATGACAGCACAGTCCTGAGAGGTAAAACACATCCCTCACACCTGCAGCACGGTCCAGAGGGGTAAAGCACATCCCTCACACCTGCCATGGGGGACTGACGCTGACCTTGTGCTCAGCTTTGCCTGAGGTGATGCAGTTGTTAAGGATGGAGAAGTCATGGCCTCCAGCCTGCCCACAGCACCCAGTGGCAGGATTAAGCTCTGCCTTGTTGCCAAGAAGCATTTTATGCCCGAAGTCTGTCCCATTATGCCAGAGCAGTTTGGTTTGCGTTCTAACAGGTTTTTAACCTGCCACATTCTCTAATTCCCACTGAGGCAATCATTTATCCAATCAGATCTATACAGTGAGTTGTTAAAAATGCTTCAATACAAACTTACTCCCTCCTTTCTACTCCCAGTGTCCTCTGATTTTCTGTGTATGCATCACAACACCAGCATTAAGCAAGCACCTGGCAAAAAATATGTCATTCATGACAGATGTGAAAAGAGAGGTGACAGAGAAGAACAAAATGGTTGGTTCCCATTATTTGACATCTGACATGAAGGAAGCCTGACAGACAGACTGGGAGGAAACACAATACAAACAGAAAATATGACAGCTAATAGGTTACATCAAGTGTATTTAAAATACTCAATTTTCATGTTATTTACATTACTTATCCACATTTTTGTATTACTGCCAGACCAGTTAAAACATAGGAGTTGATTTCAGTTGTTTGCTGTCAAGTGATGCTGCCAAGAACCTCCACACATTCCCCTCTTTTGCTAAAAGAGGAAGCCAAAATTGGCATACTGTGGTGATGTTCAACTCTTTAATCAAGATTGAGCTTGATGAGGGATATTATTATTTCCTTAAATGAGGGATATTATTATTTCCTTTCCCTGCAAACTCATTTCTTTTCCTGTTCTCCTCACTGGCTTTTGAAAGCCTATATTCTTCCATTGCTAGAATGGAAAAGGAGAAGTGCTGGAAGGGCAAGAAGTGACATCTCTTGTGAAAAAAATCTGTAGGTTTTTTCATAAGCTGGGGAGGAAAGAGGAAGAGTTCATTTAATATCAAGATTAGAGGCAAGAGAGCCAGCATATCATCTAGTACTGGGGTACAGATTACCACGAAGAACTTGCTGCCTTGTGCTTTGCCCTGTATGTGGTTTAAAGATGGAAGTTGGATACTTAAAAATTGAGCCAAACATCAAAAATAGGACATCATGGAAACATCATCACTAATTCATGTCCTCTCCCAACCACTGTTCTGTTCTGTGAGAATCCAGTGATGAAACCAAGGTTACAAGGGAAGGGGAAAACCAAAAAGCCCTCAAAAAACTCCTGTACCCCCAAAAACAACTAGAAAGAAAACATTGTGCTGGCAATCCACACTCTTTGGTAACACTTTTCCCATAGACATATCACAGTGCTTTCTAGCCATCCAACCAACCCACAGGTAACCTGTGTAGCCCCAGCTGAGCTGGCAGCAGGCAGGACAGCACCTCAGTTTACCCTATCCCCCTTCCAGCTTCCCCTTCCACATGAGCAGATCTTTTACCCAGCAGGCCAGCACATGTTCTGCTCTGCCTCCTACAGAGCTACAATGGTCTTCTAGACAAAGCATTTGTTTTTAGAGCTGACAGGTAGGACTAAGAGTCCTTAGAACAGATCTGACGCAGCATGAACACAAGGGCTGGAAAGCTGTGTGGGAAGATTGGTGGGAATGGAGAGTATGTCAGGCTGGCACTGTGGGCAGGCAAGAGGCTACAGGAGACAAAACGGGGTGCTCATGACAGGCAGATGGCAGAGGAGATGAAAGGAACTGTGAGAAAGACATGCAGGTCCTGACACCAGTATCCATGCTCCCAAACAGGGCTGATACAGCTGGGAAAGCAGCACCATCAGCTGGGAAGAGAGAGCAGACATGGGCACCTGAATCAGAATCTCTCCAGCCAATAGTGTCCTAAGGGACTCAGCACACAATACACATGTGCTATAAATCAAAGGGAGCTCGGGCAGGTTTCTCCCACAACAGCAGTCTGCCCCTGAGGCACAGGAACAGCATCCTGCCTGGCAAGGCCACATCTCAGTGGTGCACTCCCAGTAGCTTGTGTGGAGGCTCCCAGCACCAGCCTGTGCCTGCCAAGCTGAGCTAGAAAGGGCAGGTTGTTGTATCCCAAACAGGCCAAGTTGAATTGGATCCTGAAAACTGAACTTTGATTGGACATGGCAAAGGAAATTCCTTCTGGAATAAGGAATATTTTAAAGTGTTTGATAAGGAAAGCTGGAGACAGGTTTAGAAGTTGTTTTACTCTCAGAATCACAGCTGTACAGCTAAACTAGTAAGTTTGGCACTTCATCCTGTCACCTGGAGTGTACCCGAGACATACTGAGTTTGGAGATGAATTATTTAGGTTTCAGTGTTTAAGCTACCAAGTTTCACAAGAGTCACAGCCAGGTAAACACTCTCTGCCAACACAAATTCACATTTCAGCAAAATCGTAAGATGTAAACGGGAAACTCACCAAGTCTGAAGCTTTATTGCCTTTAAAGTGCCTTATACCTTGGCACAGAAAGTTATATAGTTATATAGAAAGTTATATAGTGGACAGCCAGAGCCCCAAATAAGAGTTTGGTAGAATATAAGCATTCATCTACACAAATACTTTATTTCCTGCATTAAAAATGAGAGAGATTAACTAAAAATGGCAGAAGACAATACAAAGCTTGAGGAACTAAGTTCACATTTCTTTAAGCTGTCAGCATTCTCTTACTAAAGGCAGTAGTTTTAGTTGAGTGGCTTTAGTGCTTTCTCACATCAACCAGGGCAGTGTAGCTTTATAATTTTGTAAAAATTAAATTTATCACTAGGGCAGACCTCTGTCCTTGACACTGCAGGTGTCAGGCTTTCAGAACCAACTGCAAGGTGCCTTCACAAAGGCAGTTAGAGAGACCAGCTGCCTGATGGTGCTGTGAAATAATGACATGACTATCCAGGCCTTGCTAGAACGTGCATCCATCTCCTCAACAGAATTTAACAAGTAGAAGCTGTCACAGACAAAATATAAAATACTCCAAATTCACAAACTAGGAAAAGAAAACAAACTTCACGTTGCAAAAAGTGGGATTTCTTCTCCAAACAAGATCATACTCTCTGAAAATGTTCTCTCTGCTGCAAGTAGATGTACCTCCACTGGATAGCAAGGGAGACAAGCTTCTTCCTGACAGCCAAGAACTGAGACACAAAAGCAATTCTACCCAATTCTTCTAGTAGTGGCTAACTATGGGAAATGGAGAATTACATATTTTGTGAAAGACAATCTAAGACAAGGATGCAGCACAGAACACTACTCCCACAGATCAGGAGAGAGCCTGAAAGCCACCAAAATAGTTTACAACAATATTCTCTGTTTGACACACTTTGCATGCTTTGGAAAACCCCCAGAAGACTGTTATTTTCACACTAACACCATATGGCTAAAAAAATATCACTTTCTCTGTTTTCCTGGCCCATAGCCATCATTTCAGACAACAGGACTATGATCTGACAAAACAGATCACAAACTTCAGAAGCCAAGAGGGGACAGAGGAATTTGGGCTTTTAAGCCATAAAACAGTGGCTGGGATAAATATCTACTTTTAGGTGGTAGCAGCTCTGACCCCTACGGCAACCTCTTCTGTTCATAAAGAAAAGAACTTTGAAAGTAGATCAGTCTGGAACAGGAATAGGGTCTTTCCAGCCCCTGCAAAATTCTGTTATGTAAGTTTTAATGCATATCCATCCTTCCATAGGCAACAGGCCCACAGTGATAATTAACTGTGTGGTGGATTCCTGGTTTTTAAGCTGCAGTGCTTCTGATGTGCCATTTTTTTCCATTACTTACCTGTACTTTCACAGCTCCCTACATGTCAGTACCAGCTTTTTCCTGCTGATGGAATCCAGCCCTTTCCTGTTACTTATTCTTTCAAATGGAATAAGATACCTCACTATTTGATTCAGACTTACCATTATGCCTGAAAAACTCTTAAAAGCTTATAAAAAGAAGAGCAGGCACTACTGGAAAAGCCTGCTTGAACAAAAATGGTGCACAGAGATGGACAACTTGCAACATACAAGGAGGAATAAAATGGTCTTTGAAAACAGTGAAGAGGAGAAATGTCTTACACGAAATCTAAGAACTGCTCCATCAAGATCTATTCCCCCTGCTCCCTCTCACAAAGGCAAAGCCAAGAGCCACGGAGATTTATCCAAGTTCAAAGAGTACCCATTTGATTTAAAGTTTCTGGTACACAGCCAATTCAGTAAGATTTAAAGATACACCTGGGTTGTATCTTTACAACAGAGATACAACAGTGAATGTTACATTGTTCATATAGTACATACACCACTTATTACCACTTAACAGCCCTTTCCCGAGACATTTCCATAAGTTGTTTTCATTTGGATAAGAAAGGAAGGAAATTTAATCTGTACTTGAAACAGCAAAAAAAAACTTAAAAGCATTTCTGGAATGGACTCTCAATCCTAGAAGTCATAAAACAAAGCTAGGAAGCCAAGCACTAGACCCAATTTGTCTTACACAAGCTGTGACACCTCTCTAATTCTGTGAACTCCAACGTTTTATTTGCTGAAAGGATGAAGTTAAGCAGTAGTAGAGTCATGAAGGAACCTGAGCTGCTTTAATCCAGGCCCACCAACAGAGCACAAGGCTGGAGGGACACCCTGCAGCTCTCAGGGATGGGGGGACACAAGGCATGGTATCAACTGCTCCCAGGCTTTGCTGTTAAGCACCACACCTCCCAGTCAGGGCAAGGAGAAGCACCTCTGAGCAAGAGCTGGGTTGGGTGTGTGCACACATGGCTGGTGAGCCTCTGAATTCCTGGCTGCTTCTGAAAGGATCCAGATCAGGATGTTCTCCTTTCCCAATGGCAGCACAGCTGCCAGCAGGACTCCTCCTCATTTGCTCGGTGTTTATTTGCATGCTGTGCTTGCTTACTGCCTCCTGGGCATAAATATCCATTTTTTTTCAGTGTGTTTTGTATCTGAATGCACAAGGCATCTCACTGTACAGTATGCCTCTAAGGCTGCTATTACTCAGAAAACTGAAGGTCTAATAAAAGACTAATAAAAGAGTTTGATTGCATTTCCCCCCCACGCATTTGACAAGTGGTCAGCTCATCTAACACCACCATACACTTACAGACTCAGGTCTCCTTTATCTGCACATCCCTGTCTTCTGCACTCCAGATTTTCCAAGAGGTACCACACAGACAACCTCCAGACAGAGAAGACCTGAAAACTGATTCTGAGTCCAAAAGGCTTCCCAGAAGGTAACCTGCAGTAACAGCTTTCTTTCCCTGTGTCTGTGTTGGTTCCCTATCTGTATAGTCAATCTAGTGATGTTCATCTCATTAGAGAAATCATTTAAACACTAAGGAGGAGAAACACTATAAAATGCAGTTGTTATCCTTTTGCTGTGCTTCAGTATGGTGAGCTATGATCCAGTATTTGAATCCCTGTCCTCCAAGTCTGCACTTCTAACTCCAGTCAGAGAAGACAAACGGCCTCTCAGACACAATTTACCCAATACTCACATTCCAGAAAAAACAATCACAGAAAAAACCCCCAAATCAACGCAACAAGAACTGCAAAAACGTCAATTCAATTTATAACATAATAACCAGATTGTAATAGGACTTAATAGATAATTTCCTTACTGTAGAGCTTCCAGGAGGCAACCCTTTTATACCAGTCGGTTTCCAACCTTTACCAAATTCCTCACCTCAAACTGTAGGGGCAAAGACCCTTTGAAGACCCATCATCTGTGCCTTTGAACTGCAGGACAAAATCCAGTTCCATTCATTACTGATTACAAGATTACTTGGAAACCTTCCATAGCAGTTCAGTTCCTTTGCACATCATTCCCTTCGCTGTGTTTCATAAGCAGAGAAGGAGAAACATAGAGGGAAACGCCATGCCAGGCACAGGTAAAGCTCTGACTGAACAGCCCAACGCTACCTGAAGCACAAAGGCAGGTGAGGGAGGTGGGACCAGGGATGTCTCAAGGCCAAGCCAGAGGTATTGGCTCGGCTTTTGCACAGCAAGCAGCAGCGGGAGAACAGGATCCTGCAGGGACCGGCTGGTCTCAGCCCAGGGGCAGCACCAGGCCTCCACCGACACCGTTACTCAGCGGCTGCAGCACCTCCACCGGGGAGAGCCGCACACACAGCCCCCTCCTCCCCGCGCAGCTCTTTTCTCACGGGTTTTGTGCCCTCGCCGCCCCTTGTCTCCCCCCTTCCCTGCCGCGGGTCACGGAGCACCGCGAACCGAACCGGGAGCAACAAACCCTCCGCAGGCAGCGCTGCGCTCCCGGGGCGGCCCCGGCCCTGCCCCGCTCCCTGCAGGGAGCCCGGGCCCGGGAGGGACGGGCACCGGAGAGCGGCCGAGGCGGTGAGAGAGGGGGGTCCGTGGGGAGTCTGGCTGCC